>JAVJIF010004028.1:0-20000 GCA_038442645.1 Agave tequilana
AGAGAAGAGAGAGAGAAGGCGGTGGATGGGTTAGGCGGTGGGAGACCGTGTAGAAGAAGAAGAAGAAAGAAAAGAAAAAGAAAGATTAAATATAATATTATATTATTAATATATTGGCTTAAAATTTGACTAGTCCCGAACGGTGCCCAAAAATTACAGAAATAGAGAATATTATCCTGAGACGTAATATGAAAACGGTTTCTAGAAATTCTATTCGGTTTGCCAATTAAAAATCTCGGAAGCTGTCGCCGATACGGGCGACACCGGTTTTTGCCCGGATTTCGATAAATTCAGAAATTTTTCAAAAATACCCAAACGTATTACACGATTCTAAGACACACAGTGAAAGCGGATTCTCAAATTCACTCCGTTTGTGAGATAAAAATCGGAAGGCCGGTAATCGGTAGCGGTCGACACCGACTACGGAGATTTTCCAAAATAATCCAGAAAATTCCAGAAAATCTTGAAAAATCTAAATATTAGAAAATATTTTTGAAATTGAAATTGGCTCAATCGGACTATCACAGAGGTCAAATCAATTTTTGTACGTCGTATCGCGTACAGATACAGTGATACGTACACCGGGGAGCAGGGTGTTACATGATCAGATCTGGAACCCTTCGAATCTTCAGAATATCCCAGCGTAACCTGGATGCTCTGATACCACTTGTTGTGCTCGACAGACAACAACTCAATAGAGGATCTATCAGATCTCAATCTCAGAACAATGAAATCAAACAAGAAAAACACAAAAGAAAAACATCGCAAACAATAGATGTAACGAGGTTCGGCCACTTGCCTACGTCCTCGGGCAATCCACGGAGAGAGATTTCAATTAGGAAGATGATTACAATGGCTCTTAGCCTCTCTCAATACAAGGAGCTCTTAGCCTTCTATTTTCGCAGGTTCTTCTACAAGATTCTAACCCTAGAAAACACTAGCAGCACTAAATACAACAGGTTTCCGAACTGCAGATTTCAGCCCAAACCCGACTGTCGGTCGACCGAGACGGTCGACCGACCCTTCTACCGGTCGACCGGTCCGTCGACCGATTCCAACAGAGAGTTGGGCCCTTTACAGTCAGTCATTTCGGTCGACCGGGCGGTCGACCGCTCTCTGACACTGTGCACGTCGTGCACGTCCGGTCGACCGCCCGGTCGACCGGAGAACCTGTTTTGTTGCTGCTGCTTGTTTTCTGCTGCTGTTTTCCTTCCTTCGTCTTCGTCTCTCCTCCTCGGCGATTACTCGACGACCCCTCGACGACCCCTCGACAATCCTAATCAACTTCCCCATCAATAAACTCTCTCTTTCCAACAATTAATTGTTGGGATTTGAGTCGAATAAATAGTCCCACATCGGCTAGACGTGGGATGGTCTTGGGTTTATAAGGATTTGGGCAACTCCACCTACAAGCTAGTCTTTTGGGATGGAGCCCCGAGTCCTTCAAGTGGTATCAGAGCCATGCCCCGAACTTAGTCGTGTGTGTGGGTGATGTTCGACGATGTATAGATCCCCCCAATGGCGCAAAGGCGCAATGGGCCTGCCCACCCCACTGGCGCGCAAAAGGCGCAATAGGCCCCTGTGAAGCTGTTTGGCTCTCGAGAAATTTGGCAGTGGTGCTCGTAGAGGAGTGACCAGGACTGCAAGTACTTCACATAAGGCGTGCCGCTCACCCACGCAGTGAAGAGGTGGATCTCGATGGAGCATTTGATCTTCAGTACAAGATAGTTGAGCTTGCAGGGAGACTCTTTGTTCGAGGGGGGGATTGTTGGGATTTGAGTCGAACAAATAGTCCCACATCGGCTAGACGTGGGGATGGTCTTGGGTTTATAAGGATTTGGGAAACTCCACCTACAAGGCTAGTCTTTTGGGATGGAGCCCCGAGTCCTTCACGAGATTCATCAACTAAAATTATAAAATATTCATTCTCCAAATCATTTACAATTGCAATTCTAGTTTTTGTCAAAGCGGCACACATAATATCCTTTTGAATATCATGAGATTTTGATTTTGATTGTCTGGAGCATTTTGTAAGACCACTTTTTCTATCTCTGAGCAGTTCTTTGCAAGGACCTGCAAAAGCTCTGAAAAGTTACCTCGATTTTTAGAATTTGAAGGTTCATCATGTTCACGAAAAGTTAACTCTTGTCGTAAAAGATACCAAATAGAATTAACTGATGCATTCAACCGAGTCCTATAATGATCCCGAGCACGATCATAGCACTTTGAAATTACATTGTCAATGTATTGCTTTTGTCATAGCAAGTTCTCCTCTTCTCCACTGCTAAATTGTGAGAGCTGTTAAATCCTCCGACATGAGCTGCCAATTTCGTGCTTGCATGTTTCCAATTTTTAAATACTTCGACAGTAAATGCATCTCAATCATGTTGTTCATTTTGACTTTTGAAAAGATATCAAAATAAGCAAAATGCTACATCTTTGCTCACACTGTCCTATAACCATTTCGGGTAGATGTCAAACTAAGTTGGATTGAATCGTCGTTATTTATCATCAAATAGTGTTTGGGGTAGTCCTCTTTTTTCATACAGGTTGGTAAGGACCTTTCTACAAATGCCATTCGAATGCACTCTTTCTTGTAAGACGAAGTATTACTTCTGTCAAATATTGTACTCCGTAACCCAAGATCGGCCGTGAGTTTTTTTCAAATTACTTCAATGCGCCTCTGTTTTAATGAAGGTTCATATTCTTTGTCATTTCTAGAAGTACTTGGACAATTCAACAAAGTTAATTAACACTTTTGAACTTTCATTATGTTTCAATTTTCTTATAAGAAATTTATCTATTGCTCTTTGAAATTTTAATTAATCTATAAAATTAAACATAAAAACAAGCAATTCAAATAATATTAACATAATACACTAAACATGTAACACTCAGTTTAATTAATTATAGTTTAATGTCTTAATTTTTGATTTTTGAATAATTTACAATAATTAACTCGGTTACTTATGTGATAATTCAATTTTGGTAGAATTAATGAAAATTGAAAAGAATAATCAAGTGAGATATCTACAAGTATAAAGACATATATATACATAAATTGAGAATACATGATATATACCTACAAATACCTTCCTGTAATTACAATACAAGTATTAGTTGAAGGGTTATTGGAAGAATGAAATGTCAAGGGAAGTATGAGGTGGATGGTTAGAAGAGGGTGGGAAAATGTGTGGATGTGTTGGCATCACGAGGGAAATTAATATGAAGTATATAAGGGAAAAATGAGGTGATAATTCCTCATTTTAACCCTCATACTTTCTCTCTTTCCCCTCAAGCTTTCTCTCACTTTCTCTCTCACTCTTAGATTTCTCTTATTTTCTCTCCCTCTCCCATCTCCTCTTGGCACAGCCAGTAACAAGCGACAACAGCCAGGTCGACAAGGCTCGCAAGTGTGGGCGCGTGCGGGTGACTGTGGTTTGATTTTTAGGCCTATTTTACTCATCTGAAAGTTCGATTCACACGATTCTCAAAACCGTTGTATTCATGAAGATGAGAACTACGCTTATACATCCAGCACATGGCACTCCAATGTGTGGATGCAAGCACGAGCGACTCATGGCAACGAAAGGTGATCGTTGCCGGAGGAAAAATCAGCATCTTGATTCAAATCTTTTAATAGGTGATTAGTTGAACTAATTGATTATATTACTTTGATATTTAATCATGAATCAATGCTAATTGAATTGTACAATATTATGGAGAGTTGCTCGAGGACTCGGTCGGACTATGCCTATATCAGGGAATCAACGAGTCGGTAATTGACTAACTGATGAGTATAAGTTTTGAACCGAGGCTATTATAACAATTAGTCTATAAATCTTAATTGAGAATGATAAAAGTATTGTTAATTGCTAGTTGTGATTAGTGATAATGAACTATGAGCAATTAACATGGAACTTGAAAAGAATTGGACACATGAACTCTCTAATGAAATACCAGAACCAGGAGTACACAAGATCTCTCAAAACTCTATTTTTTGACAAGTTATCAATGCTATTCTGTAATTGATTGATTGATGATATCTAAACAGGAAAATACATATAATTATACTATGAATGTGAACTGTATGTGTGTATGTGGATGATGAATTGGAGGAGTTATTGTGGAGGTTAATGGTGAAATAGAAGTTTGTATTCACTAGTCGAAGGAACGAGAGTCCGAATGGTGTGCCTTGTTGAATGTGTTGTATTCATTCGTCGAAAGAAGAGGAGTATGATGGTATACATGTGTTTATGTGTTATATTTATTTATCGAAAGAAGGAAAGTGCAAATGGTATATGCATTTTGTGTTGTATCCTCAAGGAAGGTGAATTCACCTAGCAGAGGGTGAATAGGTGATGTATTAATCAAATATGAAATTTAAAACTTTACCTACTAAAAACTAACACACAAATATTGACCAGAAGTGAAACCAAATTTTTGTGAAGGGCTTTAGAACTTCTCCCCAAGATTCCTCTTGAATAAGAATTGAGGTGCTTAGTTGCCTTTTTAATTCAAATAAGTATAAGCATATAAAACTATATTAAACATATAAAGATAAGTAAGTATGAACAAGTAAGATATAAATAAGAGTGAGCGGAGTTTGTTGAGAGAGAGAGATGAGCAATCACAAACATGAGAAATTTGTTTTGAGGTTCAGCCACTTACTCTACGTTCTCACCTTCATCGCAATAAAGAATTTTCACTATGCATGATCCCGCAAGAAGACTCGGTGCCGCAACATCTTCAAAGTTTACTCAAAAACTCTTAGACCCGCAAGTCCCTTACCCGTTCTCGCAAGAACCAAGTACACAAGCTCGCAAGCCCTCCCGAGGCCACAACCTCCAACTACTTGAAAATACAATGAAGAGCAACTTGCGTGATCATCACTCTTGACTACAAACTCAAATCTCATTACAAGGATTCCTATGAAATAGATAGAAGAGATTGACTCAAGGTTGTTTGAGGAAAAAATAAAACTAAGATTTGAAAGTTGAAAGCTCAAGAAAAACACTATTGAAAACTCAAGAGAAATTCTTCTTGAAAACTCTCTTTAGATATGGAATTGAAGCTCTAAAGCTATCACAAGATTGCTGGAGAAAACACTTGAAAAGCCTTGTGAAAACTAGTTGCTAAACTGAAACCAGAAGCCCTGTTTATAGTCTGCCCAGAAAACAAGTCGTTGGGCTCAGATATGGCAGCAAATTGGCCCAGAGGTTGACCATATGACGACTATATTTTTAGCTATTGGGACCTGCCGGTCGACCCCCTGTGAGAATAACACTGTGTTCTCATAGTAGTCAGTCGACCGCCCAGTTGATCAACTGAGAGCACTTTGCTCTCTGTTGCTTGGTCGACCGGGGCCGGTCTACTGATCAGAAGAGCGAATTTTCTCTGCTCAACTGGTCGACCGCTTAGTCGACCTAGTGCACAAGTGCGGGGCTTTGTGCACATTCTGTCGACCGCCGATCGCTTGTCCTAAGGCAAGAAGCACATTTTGTTTTTCTATTTACAATTCCTTTTAATACAAAATAAATTTCTATAAAATCTACAAAAATAAGTTCATATAAATACATTTGAGTATAAATATGTGAGATTAAAAAATTGACACATAATACAAACATGTGAACTTCCTTTTGAGATATAAAAATCATTTTGAAATAAAACTTATTTTTTCTAATGATAAACATAAAAACATAACTGGTTAAATCGAAACGGGTTAAACCAAAACTTGTTTTTTCTAATGATAAACTGGTTAAATCAAAAACGGGTTAAACCAAAACTGAAACTTTTGATCTCAAAAGCAAATATCAAACTTTGGTATGTGTGCATGTATAAACTTGAGCAATCAAATTTAATCTATAATTTACAAAATTCTAAGCATCCTTACAAACTAGAAATTTTTTTTCTTGAAATGATCTTCTTCTTATCTTGACTCGATCAAACTAGATTCTTTTGAATTAGACTCCTTCTTGAGTACTTGATATGATTTTTATACTTGAGCTCTTGAGTCAACAATAGTTAGTGTCAAAACTTGACTTTGGGTCTTTTGTTGAAGCTAAACACAAAATCATGATCTTGATTAAACATGAAACTAAAATATTATAAGATCATTAATACTATAACTACATGAGTTTAATCATCATCAAAACTAGAGTGGTGGATACTTGAGCCAACATAAGAAGAGTGTGAATGGTATACATGTGTATATGTTGGTTCCCGTTCATCAAAGTAAGGGAAACACGAATGGTGTACACATGTGATATAGTGTAAATGTGTGTGTACTCTATTCATGTATTGGGCATGTTACATGTGTATGGTGTTGTGGACATTGTAAATCAGAATTATTATGTGACAAATATGTCAAGAAGACATAAATAATTACCAACATGATATCAGAGTACTGATTCACCTGATTTATAAAAAAGTCCCGATATTCGTTATATATAACATACACTGAAAACAATGAATAATGGCTTGAAGTAATTTGATAGTCTAGTTGAGACATCTATGTTCACTAAACAATTAAGATGTTTGATTGCGTATCTTTTTATATTTTGAATATCACACAATAGAATGTCATGATAAAATGTAATTTAAGTTTAACTTTCTTACTGAGCTATTGAGTTCACCCTGTTATATTGAAACCCCCTTTCAGGTTGAGATAAAGTCAACAGTCCAGCTTGAGACCCTACGAGCAGCTAAGAAGGAGACTGAGGAATATTTTGTCGAATATCCATGTTAAGCTTTGCAGTATTTCTTTTATATGTGTGTAAGGTCAAACACTTATAAATACTCTTGTTTTGTATATGTATATATATAGATGATTGATGGTAGTATGGATAAAAGGATCAGTCATATATATAGTGTCACCTAAATTTTCTATGAATATTGGTCGTTTTGGTAGCAAGTGGATTTAAGTATATGTGAATATTTGACTAAGAGGTGTACTCTCGAGAATTATTAAGTAGGTTAATATGTGTCGAAAATTGTGAAATTATGTAGTAGGGTAGACTATGTATTATATATGAGATTGTTGCCAAAGTCTCGATGATTATTGAATTGATTAAGATAATAATGTTGATTAAAAACTGCGACCGTCACAAAACATAATAAAGACTTGTTGGTGCAGTGAATGTCTCAACCAAGCATGGCAGTCTAAGGTCACTGATGCTAAGTAAACCATCAAACATAACTAGCAATTTTGTTTGCTTGTTCAACAAAAATTATAAAACGAGTTCTGGTAATAACAAAAGAACAACATACACCTGAAAATGCAACCTCAATTTAAAGCAGGTAGTTTAATTGCCTACCTCTGTCATTTGGATCGTTTGGGCTTTCTCCAACCATTTGAGAGACATTGGTCACCCTAAACATAGAGATGAACAAATAAGTTTAGCTTTACTAGTGACTGAGAATTAGAAAGAAATAAAGCTAGCATGCATTTGCGCAGATGCACAAGGGATTGGAATGTTTAGTACCTTGTGTAAAATACCATTTTTTTGGGTTGAATCCATGTTTTAAGCCATGCAGGAGTTATTGATGGCAAAGATTAGCTGCAAATAATTGAGAAATAACTAAACCACGAGAAGAAATATTGAGTCATATTAATTTTTTTGCATTTTATTATTATATGGTACTTACTGTTCAATGCTCATATAGGATTCCAATCAATCATAACAATCAATCGGAGATCAAAAATGAAAGAGATGCAAAAAACAAGAACCTATGGGTCAATGTACCCTAACTGAGTAAAAAAAATTACAATTGACAACGAGTATACACAAAACGCAAAACATTTCAATTTAAATGAGATTTAAGAGAACTTTTAGCTATCTAGGTTTCTACTAATTCAACAGTTGTGCACATATCATTCTATTTATGACTAACAAATAGACAACTAATCAAGACGAGCTAGATGTAGTACAAAATGGAGAATGAAATGAAGATAAAAGAAGATTGTGGCAATCTTAGAGAGAGAATTATGTACTTTTGTTACAATAATCAAGTTTTTAACATAAAAAAAACCTATATGAGTTCATCAACCTAAAACATCGCGGCAAAAGTGCAAATATTTTTCTATATATAGTTCCTCTTCTACTTCTTCAACAAAGCAAAACCTTACAAAAAAAAAAAAAAAAAAAAAAAAAAATGAAGGGCATGGATAAAAACAAAATCAGTTAGTCAAAGGACATTCAGCTTGCTCAAGCTCTCAATGGCTGCAATAAAGGACAGATAACAATTCAGAGTCCCACAAAGGCCCAACGCAACTGCCAGTCTGGTCCTCAAAAGTGCAATGAAACTCTCTCTTCCCTGCTCTACTCTGCTCCTCTTCATTCTTGATTCACTTGTGGTGCCAAAATTTCCTCAAGAACTCACATTGGAAAGACCCCACTCTCCAACGAATTCCCCCACACTCGTGAATAGGTGCCATTTAAAGAGTTGAGGCAGTGGTGGCCAAGCCAGAGTAGCTTGTGACTGTACTGATTTCTTCGAGACATTTCTATTAGTAACTTACATGACTACGGTAAGCCAAGTTTCTAGAAGTTATTTTGCGGATAACTCGTATTCAGAAGTTTTCGCAGCTCAATCATGCATGATCGTCAGGTTAGGGTATGGCTGATGAAATTTAAGCAAAGAAAATGCTGCGGCCTACTGAATTGAAGCTATTTGGTTTGTTAGGGTAATTAGGTGTGAGTTGAATTCGGTTCGATCTACGTAGCCAACATTCTTTCCTGTGAGGAGAAGATTTTAAAAAAAAAAAAAGTGCACACACAACAAACAGTGAATGGTTAAAATTTAAGTGCTAAGAACCCTCCAGTACGTGCCAGAAGGTGAAGAGAGATCCAATTATTAACTTTACTGACTTGTTTCATAACAAGTTGTCGGGGGTTGAATTGTTTCAAGGAAATGGGTTCAAGAGTTCATACTTGTGAGACAAGGCTTTACGTTACCTGTCATGCAAGAAAACCAAGAGAGGTGACAGTGTAAAGATACACATCACAAGTCACGAGTAGAGGTGGAGTGTACGAACTTACAGTATTAGCTGTTGTCTACTCATCTTCTGTAACGGAGAAGATGTTTCCTTTTCTTGGGGAAAAAAAAAATGTATAGTTGAGAGAGATTAGTTGAGGCAGCTGAAAATGCTTATTAAAAAAAAAACGAAAAATGAAAAAATGAAAAATGAAAAAGTTCTTTGCTTTGTATGCCAAACGAGAAAGAAAAGAGAGGCAGTGCCACAGGGATTTCATGTCATGTTACCAGAAATAAGAGCAAAAGCATAGGTAATGCATGTTATATTTTAGGGTAAACTTAAAAAAAAAAAAAAAAAAAAAAAAAAAAACCCTCTTATACTAACTGTTGTCATCGTTTTGGAGAAAATGAAACCTTCTTGCTCTGTTGAAATGAGCAGAAACCCTATGCTCTGTTGAATTCACTTAAAAAACACACGCTGTTTTTATTGAATATATCAGAGAACACTTGCACTGATTAAGATTTGACAAATATTTCCTGTATGCTACGTAAATTTCACAATCATTGTTAAGGAGTTTTCTAGTAATAGAGTATAAGAGTTTTCTTCCAATTTCAAAAGCATATGAGGGTTTTTGTAAAACGATTTACACACACACACGCACGCATGCGCGCGCAGACATATAGATAGACTTGTGTCCTGTCAGAAGGATTTGAGCCCGAATCCTTCGCACTATAGTTCAACCCCTCCGACATTCGAATACAAGATGCACTCTGTTGAAGTTGATTTATATTATTTCAAGTATCTATAAACCAAAAATCAAGTGTTTTGAATACTTTTTCCTCCATCCATCAAGCGGCGCAAAATGGACGGTCAAAGTAGTGAGTTGGTTAGATCAATATCTTTAGACATCAAATTCTCGATCCGGCGGCCATTTGATTATGATCTAGACATTTAAAAACTCCTACAAACCAATTTTTGTTAGGTTTCAAATGTTCTGCACCGTTAAACTAACCAACTCACTATTTAAGCTGTCCGTTTTTCTTCTACTAGATGCATAGGCAAAAAGTAATCAAAACACTTGATTTTTGGTTTATATATACTTGAAATAATATAGATAAACTTCAACAGAGTGGATCTGTATTCGAATGTCAGATGTTGATATTTGAGTGAAAAGGATTCGGCCTCAAATCCTTTTGGAAGGACACAAGTCAATCTCTATATATTTGTGTGTATATATATATATATACACACACACACACACACACACACACACACACATATACATATATATTATATATATATATATATATATATATATATATATATATATATATTATATATATATATATATATATATATATATATATATAGTATATATATATATAGAGAGAGAGAGAGAGAGAGAGAAGAGAGAAATGTATATCAGCCCGCGGGCTGAGAGTACTCTCTCAGCCTGCGGTGACGTGGCTCGATTTGTCACCTCACTGACTTGCGGCCCGCTTTTAGGGAGAAGTTAAATTACCAAATACCCCTTATGATAACTTTCCTTATTGTTTATTATTATTTTCCCCCCCTTTTATTTTGCCGCTCTTTATAGGATATAAATACTTTTCGCTTTATTCTTTACCTCTTTTTTGTAAGATCTAGTTTCCTCCTTTTCAGCCTGGGATAAATTTTTTTTGAAAAATATAAAATCTTTTCAGATCAATGTTTTCAGCCTGCGATAAAAAAATTCTACTTTATAGTTTATTTTTTTTATATATAATGTAGTCAGAGTCTTTGGTCGCATTGTACATTTAAACTGCGACCTTAGTTAAAGACTTTCGTCACAGTGTGTGATTAGTATCCAATATTGCATATTGTACATCATAATTCCCATGCATATTACAAATAAATATGTGATTTTTACTCCTCTTCTCTACATATTTGCAGGTACACACTTAATGGAGAGATATCCAAATAATCACTTAATTAACACTAATTAAGTGATTAATCCATGATTAAGATAAAGCCAAATTCAAATCCAGATCTAGAGAGATCCGCGCGCCAATTGGAGAATCCAAGTAGTCCACGTGGCTAACAACCCAACTACCAGATCTCACCAGAAAGATCCGGCTCAACGGCCCAGATCTGGCGGCGATCCCGCGGCAATCCGCGGCAATCTTGGGTCGTTATGATCCCGGATTTCGTGGCAACAACCTAGGCTCTCGAAGCTTCACCTGGGTGCTATAAATACTCCACCTTCACCTGTGAGAAAAAACTGATCAGAGAAGAGAGAGAGATTAGTGTAAAGCTTGTAATTTTGTTAGTTTTTCTTGAGGATTTTTAGCTCTCTATGATCTTCTCTTCCCTAGAATTCAATGTAAAAGAGAGTGATTGTGAGGAAGAGAGCTTGTGTAATCAAGGGTGACACTTGAAGCAACAAGGATTGATCCATCCTCCTTCCTCTACTTGAAGCTTGGTTCTAGTTCTATGTGCTTTCTTTAATTGCTTTCTTTATTGCTTTGTTTACTTCTTGCAATTTACTTCATGGTTTCTTGTATTTTTCTTATGGCTTGTTGTAGCTAATTCCTTCTCCATGTACTAGTTTACCACTAGCTTAGCTTACTTCACTAACTCATGGGTGATTGCCTTTGTTAATCTTGCAAGTTGTATGATCTTCTCTTCTCCGACGGTTAAACCACCTTCTACCAAGTGAGAAAGTAATTAGGTCAACACGCGAGACGAATCCTAAGCCGATGGGGTGACAACATTAGGCACGCATTCGCTATCAAGGAGTCTAGTAAGTCTTGGCAAGCTAGCAAGGTAAGCTAGTCATGGATTGATTCTTCTTTAAGTTTCATTTCTTTTCTTGTGAATACCAAATCCTCTTCTTGATTTCTTTTCCCGACTTTTCCACCATGAACATAGCCATTCTTCCTTTTAGTTTCTTTTACATTTGATTCACTAAGTTTATAAGCAAGAGAAGAATACTCGTTTGTTCACTTCACTACCACACGTAAAGCTTCCATCGCGAGCTCTCCCTGAGAATCGACTCGGTATAGCCCTATGCTATAGCGGAGACAAGAAAGGGTACATCAAATACATCTTTATACACATAATAAGTACACCTTCTTAGTCTTAATCAATTTTTGGCGCCGTTGCCGGGGAGAGCGACGTTATTTTTGGTTTAAAGTGAAGTACTAAACGATTCTTCTTCTCTGTTGCAGGTTACAGGAGAAGAAAACAGGAAAATCTTCATTGCAGTCACATATAAGTGGACCTGGGCCTCTGCTCAAGAAAGCAGAGCCCAGGATCCCTCAGAATTGCCGCGGATCCACAACATTTGCCGTGGGAACGCGGCAATAAGGAGTTAACTACTTACAAGCTTTCTGCAGGGGCTTCAGATCTGCAAAATAAATCTGCTGCTATATACTTGAAATTCTGTATTCTCCACCATATACCTGCTAATTAAAAAAACAGTAAAAAGTTGATTGAAATTGCTAAAAATTGTTTAGACACTTGCATTTTAGGCACGTGTCTTTTCAATTCTTTACTCTTACTGTTGAAGAGTGCTGGAGGCAAGGTACGTGTCTGCATTGCATTTAGACTAGGACAAACTCCTTGCTTGATTTTCTTGCTTTGAGTGAATCCTTGTTATATTTCTTGTACACTTGCACAATTCAAATTTAAGGGCATAACCCGTAAATAAGATAAGGTGGGGAGGTCATTACCCTTTCCTTAGCCCGAAAACCATTTACCCAAGCACTCACTAACCCAAGCCTAAATTAATAAAAAGTAGACGTTGGCCCTAGGGACATCTCGGACTCACTTAGGAGATTATCCTAAGGGGGAAAAGTGTTGGAATTTAACTCTTGCAAAATCGGTGTCTAGGAAAGGGGTTGAGGGCCGAAAGCCCGAAGGTTGCTGGTTACTTAATTAAGGAACGTCTCCGGACGGAAAACTCCCACCAACCTTACCCTTCCCTGGCTGATTAGCTTGTGGTTAAAGTCTACACTAAACCTCCTGTGGACAGTCTATCAGTTAGGAGTCGTCTAGGTCTAAGTCTACCCTAACTTAGGTTAGAATTTTTCTTTCTTTTGTTTGTTTGTTTGTTTGTTTGTTTTTGTTTGTGATTGTGTGATATGGCCTTCAAAAATTCTTTCAATAATAATCCATATTTCACACCATCTCCATATTCGGATAATTCCAACCGGTGTTTTACAATATGCACCAACCAAATACACCGGATTGGCCTTATCCGAATCAATATGACCCATACCCCCATCTAACAATTATAATGTCCAAAATAATTTCAACTTTTCATCGAGTCATTGGGGATTCCAGTCCCCCGAGTTTAATTATCAACCTCCTTGTCCACCATTTTCACCAAGTCCACAATATTCACAAGATTCATTTCCCGATTCCGCTTCATATTCTCCTTTTTCTGAACCATTTGAAGAAAAATCTGAGTTACTAAGGAGTTTAGAAGCCAATTTACAGAGAGCTGAGCAGACACTTCCAGAACCATTTGCCTCTCCAATTCCACCGTATTTTCAAGAGTCATACTCACTTCCACCTTTTCCTAATGAACAACCATTTGTCATGGAAACGAGTAAAGATTTCTTGTGTGAGTCTACTTTTCCATCACCACACATTTTGACTCACAATTTCACCATCACTTCCAAGACCACACTTCATCTTTTCATCAAAATAATGAAATCATCACTTGTGAAAAGTTGCTTGAAGACATGACCATTGCTCGAAAAGCTAGAGATCGTGACATAGATTTGATGATCCAAACTCTTCATCATCATCCTATTTCTAAGGTCACTAGCCATTCTGTTAAAACCAAAGAGTCATGTAGTCTTGGAAGTTCAGATTCAATTTCAGCACATTCACCTGAACTTGTCCACACTTCTGAAAATCCAATTGATATATTGGCAAGTTTTCCTTTTTCTGAAATTGAATTGGAACATGAATTTGATCCTGAACTTCCACTTGATGATTCCAATTTACTTCCTGATTCAATCATGACTTCCATATCCTTACCTGATTTCAATCCATTTCCCAAGTCAGAATTGGATCCATTTCCTATCCATTGTGAAAATGAATCACCAATCTTTTATGATGATCACATAGAACTTGGCCAATTCCATACTTCTGAAAATCCAATTGATAAATTGGCAAGTTCTCCACATTTAATTAAACTACATGAGAAATGTGATCTTGAACCCCAACTTTGTGATTTTCTTCTTTCCTGATTCCATAATGACTCCGGTATCTTTACCTCACTTCAGTCCTTTTCCGGAGCCGACATTGAATCCATTCCCAATTCACAATGAAGTTGAATCACCCATCTGTGAGGATCATGTCGAACTTGCCCAATTTTACACTTCTGAAGATTCAATTGACATTTTGGCAAGTTCTCCATTTTGTGGAATTGAACTAAATGAGATATGTGACCTAGATTTGCACATCTGTGATCCAGTTCAAATCCCTGAATCATTATTGACTCCGGTTATATTACCCAATTTGAGTAACCTTCTAGAGTCAGTTTTGATTCCTATCCTTCCTGAACTTGAATCACCAATTTTTGATAGTCACATTCCATCGCTGGACAATACATGTGGACTTGAGTTTTCATTTCTTGACTTGGACCAAATTTCTGAACTACCTTCGACTCTTGAACCATCACTTGACTTCATTCAATTCCCTGAGTCAGTTCCCGTCCGTCCTGAGTCCAAGTCAACTGTTTTATCATGTCATATACCATTCTGGGACAAGGAAATTGATAAAATTGACTCTGAAATTATTAGGAAAATCTTAAAATTAGATGGGGACATGTACATAATTAAAATCACACACGCATGCATGATTTTTATGGGTCATATTTCTGAGATTTTTGGTGGGTTTCTGAAAACCAACGACAAGCTGATTGGGCCATGTTCCGTGGACCAATCCGACCACCACCAGAACCACCTCCTTAAGTTAATTTTTTTTTACTAACATAGGATTCACTAACATAGAATTTAGGAAATAAAAAAAAAAAAAAAGAAATAAAATAAAGGAGGATTTTCATGCTTAAAAGGAGTTCTCACATTTTCAAATCCAAATTATTTCCATATTCCTAGGATTCCTCAAATTCCATCTTTCAAGAATTCCTAAATTTGAGGTCTTTCCAAATTTCTAGGAGTCAACACACCCCTTTTCAAAACTTTCAAATTCCTAGGGTAAAATTGTTTTTGACCTAGGGATAGATTGGGAACTCTCAAATTCTTTCCCTCCTATAAAATACCCCCTCCCACATACTTCAGCTCTCACCCGAGAAAACAATCTTCAGATCTAAAAATTTCTCTCAATGCCGCCGCCACCAAAATTTTCCCTTCCTCAGATCTCTTCACCCTGCCGCGGATCCGCAACTCCAGCCGCGCAAACGCGGCGCTTCTGCAGATTCTTGCGCCCAGAAAAGTTCTTCTCCGGTCGATTTTCAGTGCTTGTTGGAGATCTGTTGCCACAAATTCATCCAGAGTTCTCTGAATCCACAACAGAGATTGATTTTTTTCCCCCCACGTAATCCGGGGGCGTTCGAGTTCTAATCTCCTCTTTTTACTGTTTTGATCTTAAATCTCTGTTATGGCACCTCCAATTTTTTGCTGAAAAAGATTTTGGGTGGATTTTAATTGATAATAATGGTTATGGACATGTCTTTTTAGAACGAATTCAGGCTAGGAACTGGTATGCATTGATATATGATAATTCTGAGACCGAGGCTTTTTATTGTCCTGAGTTGGTAAAGATGTTTTACACGCACCTTGACCATGCATCGGTAGATCCACAAGCATACCAGTTCACTGTCCACATGCCTAATGGTGATTTCATTATCACGCTTCCTCTTCTTGAGGAAGTCACTTCTGTCCAAACCATCACAACTCACAGCGAGCCTCTCCCTTTGATTGACTATATGACTGTTATGGGGGCTCGCTGCACTGAGCATGATCGTGGGCTTAAGGCTAGCACCACGTTTAGGAATGTTCATTGCGTGGGACGTTGGATCCTACGCAATATTTTAGGGCTAGACCATACCACGACTTTTAACAGGCCTGTGCTACAGATTATACATGACTTGATGACACGACAACGCACGGTTTGTTTGAACAAGGTCATCTTCCATGCACTACTCACGAACTCTTCCCGCACAAGAGGTGCCAAATACACACACCCCATCCTGATTACACGTCTGTGTAGGACTTTCCTACCAGATGATGTATTTGATTCATTTGATAGAGTGTTTGCTGCACCCGAGAGACCTACCAGTGCGTACACTAGTTGTTTACACGCGGTCTGGACACCTACTGTCCAGCCCGAAAATGTACCGGTTGAGTCCTCATCTTCGGAGAGTTTTGATGCAGAGGATGAACCTGAGTTTTGGCGGCAGGAACCCCCTGTAGAGTCAAGAGCTTTCATGTCTACCATATGGAAAGGCATGAAGAAAATCTTTAAGGGTCAAGTAAGGTTGAGGAAGAAGGTGGAGGAGCAATCCTCTAGGCTAGATAGTATTGAGGCGACATTGAGGACACAATCAGCTGGACCCAGTACCACTGCGGGTCCAAAGAGGAGGAGGGAGTGACTTTTTACCTTTACCTATTTCATGCATCATTTCATCTTGCATACATTGAGGACAATGCATGAGATAGGTATGGGGGGGTATGTACTAACATAGGACTTTTTATTTTCTTTATAGGATTTTTTTTTTTATTTTTAGGATTTTTACTTTCTTTTTAGGTCTTTTATTTTAGATCTTATTTTTTTTTCTAGATTTTTCACTTTCTTTTTAGATTTTACTTTTCTTTTAGAAAAATAAAAAAAAAATAATAAAAAAATAAAAACTTTTTGAAAAGAGACAAAGTTTTGATCTATTTTTAAGAAAATTAAGATGTATCTTAGAGAATAAGAAAGCCTTAATTATGATATTTTAAACATAGTTGAAGTAATAGATTTTGTTGGAGATTATAGGCTAAGTAAGTAAAATTGTGAGATATTTTTATGTTGAGTTTTTTGTCTTAGATAATATGCACTTCACACTTACACATTTCTTGGGATGGAAACAAAGACCAAAAATGCCATAAAAAAAGAAAAAAAAAAGAAAAAAAAATATATATATATATAAATAAAACATCACCTATTAAGCTGGAGAATTGTGCCTCAAGAAGCATGATTATTCACGCCTAACGGTGGTAAAGGAAATAAATAATCCCCCTTAGTTATGTGGCCTTTTCTACTCGAGACCTTAAACCCGAGGGATGTTTTCTCATCTGGTGCCTAAGACCGTCTGGTTTGGGAGTCATCGGTTAAAGGCTCGTTACAAGGGTAGACTAGAAAGCCTAGACTAAGGGAAGAAAAAGAAAAAGAAAAAAAATATATATGTATAAATAAAGAAATGGCTTTATGGTTGGAGTTGAAATCCCAGGAAATTTTCACTTACACGATGTGCATACTATCTAGGTTTTATGAGAGATAAAATATTCAATCCAATTTTGAATTCTTACCTTAATTAAAAGCAAGATCTTGCATGGATACTAAGTTTAGGAAGAATAATTATAGGTGGACTTATGACCTAGGATCACTTATATTTTTGCAAAAATAGTTTGTAAACTTGTCTCTTATTCAAAATGCGTTTTCAAAACACTAACATTTGTCTTCTTTCTTTATGGATTTTGTGGGTGTAATCCGCTGAAAACCCTCAGGAGACAACACTCCTCCTCTAGGGTAACCTAGAGGTTTAACGGCTTGTTGCACATGCTCAGTGCAATCGCGTCACCTGCGAAAGTGGTGCAATAAATTGGTAGTTTAGATTTTTCTTTTCTTTTCTTAGTTTTGCTCGGGACGAGCAAAAGAATAAGTGTGGGGGTGTGATTAGTATCCAATATTGCATATTGTACATCATAATTCCCATGCATATTACAAATAAATATGTGATTTTTACTCCTCTTCTCTACATATTTGCAGGTACACACTTAATGGAGAGATATCCAAATAATCACTTAATTAACACTAATTAAGTGATTAATCCATGATTAAGATAAAGCCAAATTCAAATCCAGATCTAGAGAGATCCGCGCGCCAATTGGAGAATCCAAGTAGTCCACGTGGCTAACAACCCAACTACCAGATCTCACCAGAAAGATCCGGCTCAACGGCCCAGATCTGGCGGCGATCCCGCGGCAATCCGCGGCAATCTTGGGTCGTTATGATCCCGGATTTCGTGGCAACAACCTAGGCTCTCGAAGCTTCACCTGGGTGCTATAAATACTCCACCTTCACCTGCGAGAAAAAACTGATCAGAGAAGAGAGAGAGATTAGTGTAAAGCTTGTAATTTTGTTAGTTTTTCTTTAGGATTTTTAGCTCTCTATGATCTTCTCTTCCCTAGAATTCAATGTAAAAGAGAGTGATTGTGAGGAAGAGAGCTTGTGTAATCAAGGGTGACACTTGAAGCAACAAGGATTGATCCATCCTCCTTCCTCTACTTGAAGCTTGGTTCTAGTTCTATGTGCTTTCTTTAATTGCTTTCTTTATTGCTTTGTTTACTTCTTGCAATTTACTTCATGGTTTCTTGTATTTTTCTTATGGCTTGTTGTAGCTAATTCCTTCTCCATGTACTAGTTTACTACTAGCTTAGCTTACTTCACTAACTCATGGGTGATTGCCTTTGTTAATCTTGCAAGTTGTATGATCTTCTCTTCTCCGACGGTTAAACCACCGTCTACCAAGTGAGAAAGTAATTAGGTCAACACGCGAGACGAATCCTAAGCCGATGGGGTGACAACATTAGGCACGCATTCGCTATCAAGGAGTCTAGTAAGTCTTGGCTAGCAAGGTAAGCTAGTCATGGATTGATTCTTCTTTAAGTTTCATTTCTTTTCTTGTGAATACCAAATCCTCTTCTTGATTTCTTTTCCGACTTTTCCACCATGAACATAGCCATCCTTCCTTTTAGTTTCTTTTACATTTGATTCACTAAGTTTATAAGCAAGAGAAGAATACTCGTTTGTTCACTTCACTACCACACGTAAAGCTTCCATCGCGAGCTCTCCCTGAGAATCGACTCGGTATAGCCCTATGCTATAGCGGAGACAAGAAAGGGTACATCAAATACATCTTTATACACATAATAAGTACACCTCCTTAGTCGTAATCAGTGTACATGGTTAAATGCGACCAAAGTCGCAGTGTTGTTATTGATAAAGATGGCCAGCAACTGCAATTTAAGGTTGCATTACATGGACTGCGACTTTGGTCGCAGTACGTTAAGTAAGTGTTTTCCTTTAGATTAAGATGCATAGCGACCAAGGTCGACACTGCTGTTTTGGTTTAAGACTGCCGCCAGCAACTGCGACCTTAAAGTTGTCTGTTGTCTGATGCGACTTGGAGTCACTCCGTGAGACGCGACCTGTCATAAAGATTTTATGAGATCTTTTTAACGTCAAGTCTACGTTGACGAACCGCACCATTCGTTATTTCCCGAAGCTGTTGTCCACGCGTCGGCTCTTCATTGAGACCATTAAGGCCGACGGTTCTGATTAATGAACCATTAATTATGGTTATTATGGGCTGGCTATAAATAGGGCTCACACTCTCCCTTTAACAGCCCATAATTAGACTGTTTTCATTGAGAGCAATTGCTCTGAGAATTTCTGCCTTCTTCAGAGTCTCTAACAGGGGCCTGCCTCCATGGATGAAGAGGACCCTATGCACGAAGATGACCCAGAGCTTGATTGTCCTTTTTCAGGTTCGCTGGGCCTTTGGGAGTATATTTTGGCCGGTGAACTTGATCGATGTTCGTCCACAAGGGAAGAAGTCATGGTCCTCGACGTCCACAGTTTTTTAATACACGGGGACTTCAATAACACCACTGCTCTTATTCAACAAGGGCTCTTTTGTTGTTTAATCATCTTTGTACTGCTATATTGTAACACTCAATCTTATTGTATAAGAGATCATTTTTTGTATCATTTTCACATGCCTGGAGATAAATGCCTGGAC
>JAVJIF010004028.1:25000-181280 GCA_038442645.1 Agave tequilana
TTCACTCGAAAAATATTTTTTGAGTGCGACATAGGAGGGAGTTGCCTCCTGTGTCAGCTGATTTACATTTCTCTCTCTCTCTCTCTCTATATATATATATATATATATATATATATATATGAGAAAAATGTACCTCAGCCGTCAGCTAAGAGAGACTCTCTCAGCTGTCACTTCAATATGGGGCGTGTTTGGATGTACGGAATCACAGTGAAGTGAGGAAGTGGGGAAGTATAATTGCTCATTTCCCTATCTATCCAAACACCGAAAAGGAAAATAAGAAAACCCCCATTTCCCTTTTTCATCTCTCTTTTACACAACCATTTTCTCACTTCCAGAGTGCTACAGTTAATTTTGTGGTCATGTAAATCTCATTTATAATAAGTTATAGCATAAAACAGTTAATTTTTTGGTCAAGTAAATCTCACTTGCATTCTAATTACAATCTATTTTTTATTTTTCTTAATTATTTTATTTTAATATTATTTTGCGGTCAACTTTGTGGTCAACTTTTCCACTTCCACTTTTCATTACCATCCAAACACCGGAAACGACAAAACATTTTCCAAACCACACTTCCCAACAATCATCCAACACCAGAAAACTTACTACTCATTTCCCTTTTTCCTAAAGGAAATAAATCTTACTTCCTACTTCCTCACTTCACACCAATTCCTTAAATCCAAACAGACCCATGGTCGCAAACTTACTGCAACATGGTCGCAGTCCACTGTAACATAGTCGCAGTCCTAAAAAATCATATTTTTTCAGTGTAATTAGGATTGCGACCATGGTCGCAGTCCTCAGAAAAAGACTGCGACCTGAGGATTGCGACCTTGGTCGCAGTCTTTAGAAAAAGACTGCGACCATGACCGTAGTCCTCAGAAAACACTGCGACTTAATCACAGTCCTCATATAAAACTGCGACCATGATACCAGCACCCAAAATGTGATTAAAATTCAGCCACGTTGCCCAAGCTGAGAGAGTCTCAGCTGGCGGATGAGGTACAGATTGCTCTCTCTCTCTCTATGTATATATATATGGGGTTACTGTACCTCAGCCGACGGCTGAGAGAGTTTCTCAGCCGTGTGGTGACGTGGCTGAATATATGCCACATATCGGTCGCAGAGTGTAGGCGCCAAAAAATCAAAAAATTCCGCCTAAAGAATCGTGAATCAAATTGATGAAAATACCCCCTTTTTACTTCTAAACTAGCATAAACTCATCCACAAACAAAATTTACCTAAAAATTTATAATTTACAGAGAATTTTCAGTTGAATATATCTACAGTTATAAAATTCCTAATTCTACTATATCGAAAATATAATAGAAAAAATTTGGATCAAGATAATGTGAAACAAACAACAGCGTTGAAAAGTAAAAAACATGTTTGAAACATAAAAAACTGTTATTTTTTATTTAGTTTTTTTGTTATTTTATTTTTTGTTATTTTCAAATCATATAGGTTTAATAAAAGAAACTGAAATGAATAGAAAAATGAAATTTAATGTGAGAAAACCGTATATTGATTTTTCTATTACAAATGTACAGTATAAAAAAATAATGAAATACAATAGTTAATTATTTCGCATTCCTTATCCACAAAAAATTCATAACAGACGAAACATGATATCGTTCAGCACTCCGATGACAGACGCTGTCTTTTTTCACATGGCTTATGTAATAGAATTCTGACCATTTTGTAAAGTCTGCGATCATAGTCGCAGTCATAGTATAATAAAACTTTCGAACATTGCGACCATGATTCAATTTTATATGACGACTGCGACATTAGTCGTAGTCATAGTATAACAAAAACTTTCTATCACTGTGACCATGGTCGCATACTTAATATAATATAACTTTTAATTTTATATCACGTCTGCGACCCTAGTCGCATTCCTTATTCGCATAAAAAATAACAGACGAAATATGCTATCGTTCAACACTGCGACCTCGTTCAGCACTGCGACCACAGTCGCTATCTTTTTTTGCATGCCCTATGTAACAGATTTTTGATAATTTTACACAGTAGATTAGCCATGCGACCCTGAGATCAGTCCGCATATATCACATCTTATAAAATACTATATTAATTACTCTGAATTAAACGAAGTAATTAATATTCTATCTACCGTGATACAATAACAATCTCAAAAAAAGAGATGCACTAATATTAATCTCGATAAAGGAAAGATGTTCACCATACGTAATCTAAAGATATAGGAAAAATATTTTATAAAAAGTTAATTTGTACTTCACGTAGTAAACCTCTAGAAAAAGGAACTCTTCGGATTCTCCCGCCATAACTCTTCAATTAAATATTTAATTTCTTTTACCACTTCTTCCAATACTCAACCGTTACCTATAACAATATTATTACTATTCATGTTCTTTCACATTATTGACCTTTTATAGTGCTTGTAACTAATATATTATCTCATATCTAAAAACTATATTTTGCTCTTCCTTTTCAATTTGATTTCAAAAACTTCCATAAAATAATCATTCTTGAATTATGTCTTCCCCATCTTCTTCCTCTGAACACTCAGATTTCAACTTCAATCATTCACCCACCGGCCCTCTTTCTTCAGGGTATTCTAGTGAATCTGATACCAGTCTGGACTTCACTCCTTTTGACTATCTCACTATATCAAATAATATTTTATCTGATCCTCCTCTTCATGAGGATGATGAAGTTTTCATGGGGGTTAGTGAGGAGGAAATTAGTCCTCTGCCACTTGACAGAGACATGCTTGATGAAAGCATGTCCTCTGATGCTGGAGGCTCACTTTCTTTGAGCATATCTTTAACAGGTTCTTCTCGACACGGATCAGACGAAGAGCTTGATAGAGACGATCCATTCTCGAAGTTTATCGATGAACCAAAAAACCCTCAAAAAGAGGAAGATGATGAGAAATAAGTGATGAACAGGAAGACGAGGAGAATGAAGACAACGAATCTGCTTATGATGGTGATGACGATGAGGATTAGGATTTTCTGATCTTCTGATATTCAATGTTATTTTGTCTTTTTTAAGAGCTTTTAATGCTCTTTTTTTGTAGGTCTCTTTCTGACCATATTATGTTATAAATAAAATTTACTTCTATCTGTAAAATAATCTTTCATATTTTTAAAATACATATAAAGTATATCGTATAGTTATTATTTCTACATCTTATTTGCGATAATGGTCGCAGTACTCATATAATAATTACATATGAAACTGCGACCACGGTCGCTGTTAGTCATAAACAATTTGATCGTTTTGCATTCAATAAAGTTAAAAACAGCTATCATGGTCGCGTCCAAAATTAAACTATATAACAGATAATACTGCGAACATGATCGCAATCCTCTCAAATCAGTATATTTCACTGTGTATCACAAATTAGAAAACTGCGACTGCTGTCGTTAAACACTGCGATCATAGTCGCAGTCCTACTTCGCATGCAATAAGTAAAAAAATTTCATAGTTTTTAGGAGGCTGAGACAACAGTTACAGTGAAGCAATATATAAAATCATACGTAAACTGTGACTATAGTATCGGTCCTTAGTCACCGTTATTACATTTAACCTAGCAAAAAATTCATCCAAAAAAAATGCTGTCGTGAGTATTGCGACCATAGTCGCATTCCTTGATCGTATGCAATACGTAAAAAAATTTAATAGTTTATAGGCAGCTGAGACAACAGTCACAGTGAAGAACAAATATATAAAATAATACGTAAACTTCGATTATAGTATCAGTTCTTAGTCACCGTTATTACATTTAACCTAGCAAAAAAAATGTTCACGACATGCTCTCGTTAGGCACTGCGATCATAGTCGCAGTCCTTATCCGCATTCAATATGTAAAAAAAAATAATTTATACATTACATGCGAAAAAAGTAAACTGCGACTATATTCAAAATCAGTAAAATTCAAATTAGTAAACAAAAAATTAATAAAGAAGCATTCAAATTAGTTTCGTGATTTGATGAAGTTGGTCGCAGTTTGGCCGCAGTTATAAAAGATAATTGTGACAATATTGACTAACGTCAGAAATATAAAAAATAATAAACTATACAGATCCACTATCTTTTACCGTAGGGCATTTAGTAATTTCAACTGTTTCAATAGGCGGGACATCCTTTCTAGTGTGGTTAATAATGTGCCACGTCACCGCAGGCTGAGAGGGTCTCTCAGCCGTCGGCTGATATACATTTCTCTCTCTCTCTCTCTCTATATATATAAGGTTACAATACACCATATGTGTAACTAACTTAGTTACACACACTTTTCGCTACACAAATTTTTTACAAGATGAGATACAAAAAAGTTAGGGTATGTGGTCCCCATAAAGTATTAATAACCTATTTAAAAACTATTTTTGTGTGGTTGAGACTGATTGAGCTTGGAACCTGCACACAAAATAAAGAATTTCAGAACTTAAAGATAGAGATGTGCAAGTGCTCAATTCTACCGCAATAGCAAAGGGCTATGCGAGTCGTGATCCACAAGGAGGGACTAGCGATGGAAGCTTTTCTAGCAAGTTCTCTTTTATGCTACCATTAATGGTTAAAGTTCTTCTTTAGTTTCTTAAAAAGAAAAGAAAAATAAATTACAATGAAGTTAGGCAGAAAGCGAGAGATTGGGAAGATGGAGAAACCAGAATTAGATATGTATAAAGAAATGGAAAGGAGTGATAAAAGAAGTGGTGTTGTTGATCTAATCTAAAGAAATAAAAGAAAAGAAAGAAAAGGTTAAGAAATACTTACCTCTTTTGGTTGATGACTTACCTAGAATCTTTGCATGTTTTTACCTTACTTTGGAGGCGTTCAACGCATGAACCATAAGATCAAGCTCAGTCCCCATTCGCATTACATCATCAAGACGAACAAGAATGAAATGATATAGAGTCTTGAGGAGGAGAACATCATCATGAAATATCGTTGGCACTCACACAAACATTATTATACTGATGCTACTAGATTCACTTGAATGCTCATCATAACCAAAAGAGAAAAAGTAGAAGAAGAAGAAGGAAAAAAAAAGTAAAGACGAACATAAAAAAAAAGTTACCTTTATTGCTTGCAGAAATGATTGAAGAAAGGAGGAGGTACATTGGTGTTACTCTCAATATAAGCCTCTCTCTTACTTACATGTATCTCAATCTAACCTAAACTTACAAAGAAATTAAAATTACATAAAAAGAAAACAAAACCTACACTACAAAATGAAAAAACTGGACTAAATCCTATCTCTGCCTGGTCGTCTCCTTGCCTTTGAGATTGCAGGTATTTATAGAAGATGTAGAGGTTAGAGGAGTATGAAGATAAGAAAAGCTGGCTATTTCTGAATTTGAATCCTCTCCTTATCTCCAAACTTGATTTGATGTGGATATTCAGTTCTGATCTGCAATTTGTTAGCGTGTTAGTTACTGAATATTATTTATCAAATGACAGAATTAGCAATAGTGATCAACATAAGAGTTGTAGCCCTGTAAGTCTTCTTTCTGGATTATCTTGAATCATCAGATTTGAGATTCGTTAGTGAAAGTTATAATTCAAATACTGAAATGTATCCAGTCAGAATCTGAGTCAAACTTGCTTCATTTCATCCGTTGATCTTCTCTCTATCCATTTATCTCTCTGTATTTGATATTATCTTCGGTTGATTTTTAGCTAACCAAAATAGATTTATAGAAATCTAAATTTTACTGGTTTCCATTTGGTGTTATCTTTCTGATTTGCTCTGATCTTCAGCTGAACATTTGCCCCAATCCTTGATTTGTTCTAACTAGATCTGGGATCATCCTCAGCTAACTAAATAGATCCAGTTAAATTTGATTTTAACTGGTATTTATTTGGTTTATCCTCTTTCTCTTCATTATTATCTTCTACAAAATTGACATTTAAGACAAAGAAATTAGCAGATTTATTACACGATAAATGTAGGAGTGCAATGAAAGAATGTAAAATATGTGTACGATCACACCCCCACACCTATCTCATGCGTTGTCCTCAATGTATGAATTAATGCATAGATGCATGAAAAAGAAGATAGGGAAGAAAAATACTATCTTAAGGTGGTGGTTCCGGTGGTGCTCGATTGGTCCATGAAATGCGGCCCAATCGACTTTTAGTGGAGTTCAGAGGAGCCCACCAGAAATTTCTCTAGTATAACCCACTAAAACGATACATACATGAATGATTTTTATTAAATATTTTACCCCATCTAATTTTTAAATTCCATAATTAATTTCAGAGTCAATTTTGTAACCACCTTGTCCCAAGATGGAGTGTGAAAAGATAGAATGATTGACTTGGACTCAGGAAGTACGGGAACTAATACCGACTCAGGAAAGTGACATAAGTCAAGTAAAGGTTCAGGAGTCGAGATTGGTTCAGGAAGTGGGTCCAAATCAAGAAGTTAAAACTCAAGTCCACATTCATTTTCCAATAATGGAATGTGACTTAATATTGGTGATTCAAGTTCAAGAATGATAGGTGTGGGAATCAAAACTGACTCTAAAATATTACTCAAGTCAGGTAACAAAACATGAGTCAATATTGATTCGGGATTTGAACTGGATCACAGATTTGAGAATCTAGGTCATATTTCTTATTGATTTCATTTCATAAAAATGAGAACTTGCCAATTATCAATGGGACTTTCAAAATTATAAAATTGGTCAAGTTCAATATGATGATCATCAAAGATGGGCGATTTAATTTCATTATGAATTGGCACAGGATCCAATGTTGACTCGAAAAAAGACTAAAATCAGGTGAAGACACCAGAGTCATTATTGAATCAGGAAGTAGAATTGAATCACAAAGTTGAGGTTCAGGATCATATTCATTCTCAAGTTCAATTTCAGAAAAGGAATAACTTACCAAACTGTCAATGTCACTTTTAAAATTGGAGTTTGGGTAAGTTTAAATGATTGTGCTGAAATGGAATCTTGTTTTCTAAAACAACATGACTCTTCAGCTCTAACAGAATGGTTAACGATATCAGAACTGGCCAAAAGGTGAGAACGTAGAGTTTGGACCATCATATCTATGTCATGATTACGAGCGTTTTGAGCCTGAATTATGGCTTCAAGCATCTTTTCATAGTTGATTGGTTCATCGTTTTGTTGCGATTGGTCATGAAAAGATGAAGTGTAATTTTAGAATTGGTGGTAAAATTGTGAGTCCATCAGATTTTGTAATTGTTGTTGGACTCACGCATACTCATTTCCAAAATTGATGGTTTTCTATTTTGGACTGGTGGAACTGAGTATGAATCTTGAAAATATTGTGGACAAGGTGGATAAGGAGGACAAGTTGGTTGAAAATTAGACTCGAGGGAGGTGAATCCCCACTGACTCTGTGAAGAGTTGAAATTATTTTGAAAATTATGGTTATAAGATTGGGGACATGGGTTATATTGATTCGGATAAGACCAATCCGGCACACTATGTTGGTTAAAGTTATGATATGCCGGGTGGTAATATCCGAAAAGAGGTTGGTGTGTAATATGAATTACCATTAAAATTGAAAAAATGTTGTTATAAGCCATATCACACAATAAAACACAAACAAAGAAAAAAACAAACAAATAAGCAATCAAAAAGAAAAAATTCTAACCTAAGTTAGGGTAGACCTGAAAAACACCTAGAGGGGGGGTGAATAGGTGTTAGTGCTAATCTAAAACTTAATGCAAAACTAAGTGCGCTAAATGCGGAAGCTAATGCAAATTATGCACAAACTAATACAATACAACAAGTGTAGCCAAATTCCCCTTGCGAGGCTCTGGACTAACTCCCTTGATTCCCATTAAAATGGGTTGAGGCGCTATGTGAAGCTCTTGTTGGATGAGTATAAGTTGGGCACACACACACAAGCAATCCAAGCAATGTGCACACACAATCAAGCCAAGCAATCAAGGATATAGCAATATGGATTATGCAAGGCACAACACAAGCAAATAAATATGACAAGATGAATTATGCTCAACACAAGCAAATATGATATGAATGAAGTATGATGCTTTGCACAAATGTAAAGAGAGAGAGTTTAGAGACAAGTGGATCAAACGCAAACACAAAGATATGTTTCGAGGTTCGAGCACCCTTGCTCTACATCCCCGCCTACACCACCGTGTAGGATTTCCAATCCACTATACCGTCCACGAGGACTCCCACCGAGGGAACCTTCACCGAGAAGGATTTTTACAACAATGGAGTACCTAACTCCTCTCTCAAACAACCACCTCACAACCGAGGGGTAGGCCCGTAGCCAAATACAACAACAACAACAACAAACACCTCTACCGAAGAGGCTCACAACCAATCTCAATCACCTCACACTTGAGGGATACAAACCAATCACCCGATCACCTCTACCGAAGAGGGATACAACAAGAATAAGGGTGTACAACTTAGAGGTTACAACAACAACCTCAAAACTCTCTCTTTTCTTTTCTCTTTCCACAAAACAAAGATCCTAAAAAGATTAGGATAGGTGATAGCTCAAGTGTGGAAAACTAGGTGTTTTTGGAAACAAGCAACAAAGAAAAACTAATTGGGAAGTCTCTTGTAAAAGATAGAAATGCAAGATCAAATCAAAATCCCAAAACCTAGTTTTTTTTGATTTTTCAAAAACCCAAAATAATGAAGATGAGAAGTTTTAAAGCCCACAAACTCTTTTTAAAACTCTTTTAAACACCTCAGAAAACAGGAATTTTTCCTCTTAAAAAACTTAGCCAAAATCCCAAAGAGACGGGGTTTATATAGGCCCATCAGAAAACTAGCCGTTAGGCTGAGCTGGCAGCCTGACAGGCTGCCGGTCGACCGACCCGGTCGACCGCCAACGGTCAGAAATATGACCGTTGGGCAACAGCGGTCGACCGGCCCGGTCGACCCAAACAAACATAGAGCAGAGCTCTCATCCCGGTCGACCGGCACGGTCGACCCAAACAACCCGAGAGCAGAGCTCTCAGACCCGGTCGACCGGCTCGGTCGACCGTCCCAGTGACTCCAAACGTGCACAGATCTGTGCACGTCCGGTCGACCGGCCCGGTCGACCGGACATCAGCCAAGTCGACTAATAACCTGGCTTAGTCGACTGGTTGAGTCCTGGACCTGAAAACTGAGTTTGAAATTTGGGAAAAATATTTTATAAAAATCTTTAATACTTCTAAAAATCACCAAAAATATTTTTATCATTTTATATCAAAACTCAAACAAGTGATAAAAGTTTCAAGACATGTATCAACATATTCAATTCATTTTTGAGTCTTGCAAATTTTATCAAAAACAAAACTTGTAATTTTGTCAAACTTGATTTTTCCAAACATGAATAGGATAGTCAAAAAAGTTTGTCTAGCAACTTTAAAGCATGTATGTATATCTAGAATATACATAGAAATAAAGTAAACTTGTTTTGATCTACTATCCATGAAAACCAAAATCCAAAACATGAAAACGTGTGTGTTGTGTGCACTTGAGCATATCAACTATACTAAACTTTACAAATTGGATCTAAACACACTAACTAAACTATGGATACCTAAGTCCTCTTGACGATCTTCATCTTCAAGTAGACTTGCTCCAAAACTCCATCCATGGGTTAGGCAATGTATGATCTTGACGCTTTGGCCCTGGAATCATCATGAAAAGCTTCTAAACACCTGTTGAAGCTAATCACCAACTAATATCTTGTTAATGATCTGAAACTTAAACAGCACAAGATTATTAGTAAACATAACTACATGAGTTAATCATCATCAAAAATAGAGTGGAAGGCCTTTGGGCCAACAATCTCCCCCTTTTTGATGATGACAAAACTCATGGAGTTATATATGCATGGATTAAAGTAAAGCTTCAAAGAAGCTCCCCCTTAACTCATGCATAAGCAAATAAACATAATAATATGCAATGAAGGCTCTTAAAACATGAATGCATAAATATGCATAAACAATAAAGGTTCTAGATACCAATGAAATATTCAAAACAAAACATGCTCTATGTAACAACCAAAATTTTATTGTATCTAATTCCTCCTCACCTTAAATATTAAGAATGTTGTTTAAGGCATTATATAGAAGTAGTCACCCTCCATAATTCTATGTCAACAAATTAAACTTAATTAATAGACCCACTTCCCTTTTCAATGTTTTTATTTAATCATTTGATTGTGGTGACTAAAAATGTTTAGCATGAAGGCTTATGTGCATGTATTTTGGGCAAATTTATGACTTAGGTAATGGTAAAAGAAAATGTCAACCTAATCCATCATATCCCCTTAATCACCAAGCTTATCCTAATACCTTTTTAGTGGTAAGTATGCATTAGGGGGAAGATTAAAGGGGCTAATATTATTAATCACCATGCTTATCCTAATACCTTTTTAGTGGTAAGTATGTATTAGGGGGGAGATTAAATGGGCTAATGATTCTTGAAAGTTGGGTTTCCATGTGGCACCTTGAGAGAGTCTTGGCCAAGTGGCATCATGAGGATACACCACCTAGTTCTTGCAATTCCAAGGAGTTGACTAGAAGCTTGCCTCTTCATCTTCCTCACTCAAAATTCTGCAGAATTTTTCTCCCAAATCCTGAAAATTTTCCTTGCAATTGTGAAGAAATTGAAGCCCTAAATCTCCCATTTCATCTCATCCATAGAAATTTAAGAATTGAAACTAGGGTACCCTCTTTTTGCCCGAATTCCTACTCTTCTAGACTCTGAAGCAGAAATCCTCGAGAGGGAGGGCAGTGACACAGGCGCACAGCAAGCAGAGCCGCAGCAGAGCGCGGGGCTCTGTTACTTTGCCGCGGAACCGCGGCAAAGGAGAGGTTTCTGCGGCAATTTGGGGGAGAGAAGGCTCGATCTTTGGGGAGGAGGTTCCTGGTGAGCTGGGGGTGAGATCTCCCACGGCCAAACAGCATTATTCTGAGGCTTAATTCTCTGTTTCAGAGTATTGAAACATAGTGAGTAAACCTAACCATTTGGGATTATGTTATCCTATTAATGCTTGAAAAATCAGAACTTTACATTTGTGTAGGTGACTCACAATGGTATTATTTGCTGTTTTGTGATATCTTTACGCTAGATGAAAATCGATGAGTATTACTTAATTATTGTGCCCTATATCATATTGTGATGTGATAAATGTGTGGTATACATGTTTTAACTCACTAATTTGACTTAGATAAGGCAATTTAGTATCTTAAATTCGCTGTTTGTTAAGTAACTTTAGGTTAATGAAAATGCAAAAGAGTAGTATATGCTTGATTATGTCTCTACATTACATCGTTATGATATGTGTGTGTAGAACTCTTGTGCTAGTATATTATGTATGCCTATTGAGCCAAATTAGCGTGTTATGTCGCTATCTTTCTTGGTTATTATCATGATAATCGATTCGATATGGATATGATATAAACGTGAAGCTTGCTTTATGTTCACAAGAGTACATGGGGAATAATCCCTCTTTATGTCATAACTTTATGTGGTGTACTAGTGAGTACATGTGAATGATTGCATATGTGCATACGGGGTTGGAATTGGCGCATTATGGCGTTACTATGATTTTGGGAAACCCTAGTGCATGTTTCTTTATTGTGGCACATCATTTTGGGCATGACATGTAAGTTAGTTTATATTGCTTAGTATGAATATCATAACTTTCACTTGTATGATGCATTTATATATATATAAGGAGGAAGGGGCCGTGCGGGAGCCGGTAGGAGGGGGGAAGACGGGGATTTGACACACGTATGTATATATATATAAGGAGGAAGGGGCCGTGCGGGAGCCGGTAGGAGGGGGGAAGACGGGGAAATTTATATATTTTATATGAATTATATATATATGGAGGAAGGGGCCGTGCGGGAGCCGGTAGGGGTGGAAGACGGGGAAATTTCTTTCAGATTGAATAATATCCATAAGTGATTGTTAAGTTGCATTCATGTTTGATATTGCTTATGCTAATCTAAATTGTCACTTTATGAATATAACGAACCTAGTTGATGTGAGTGGACTTACCCATGAAAACTTCATACATAATCATACAATTATATCTTTTGTGTCATGATATAGTTAAATGTCACTTTTGATGGTGTAGTCATGTAGACCACATATGTATGGAACTTGGAACAAGTAAGGTAATTCGAATAAATTATTGTCATGGGACTCATTGTAATTTATCTTTTCTAAACTGTTTAGCTTATGAAAGTGTTATATCAATTCCCTATGATATGGTTTACTCATTGAGCTGTCGAGCTCATTTATTTTTATTTCCATCTTTTCAGGTTTGGATAAGGGTAAGGGACCTCTCTAAATGGAAAGGTTAAGTTATGGATGGCATAATGTATTGTAGCATCATTTTGGTTTTGTTATGTGATCTTAAATGTGTAGGTATAGACCCTATGGAAGTCTTTATGGAAAAACATGTTAAGTTGTACTTGATGTACATTTTGTCCTTATAGTATTTGAGACCTTTGTCTTGTATGTAATATTATGTTCTGGGTTTGTGAATCCCTTGGATAGGTATGTTTTGGAATTTTGGAACGATGACAATATGTGGGAATGCTTATTGTTGGAAAGTAACTCTTGAAATGTTGATGTAAAGACTATGCTTGCAATGTAAGGAATGAAGTCATGATATATGTTTGTGGTTAAGACTTGGTATATGTGATTGATAAGTAGGCCGGGTGTGCCGAAATTATTGGTGATATAAGTAGGCCTTTGAGCCGAAATCTTGATTATTGTAAGTGAAAAAAAAAAAAAGGAATATTAAGGATGATGCTGCCAAAATTTTTCTTAATTTAAGGTTAACGGAGATAAATGTTGTTGTAGGCCTAATCTTGTTTATTAGAAACTGGGGCCGTTACACTCTAGATACCAATTAACAAATAAACATTTTCTAGATGCTCTAGATACCAACTCTAGATACCAATTAACATGCATTAAACTATATTAACTTAATACATGCAAAAACATAACTATGCATATATAAATCTCAAACAAACTCAAAATCTTTCTCCCCTTTTTGTCAATCATCAACAAAGGGGTAAACGATCAAAACAATACAAACAATGGTCTCCCCCTTTTTGTCTAAAACAAAAACAAAGTCAATAAGGGGTGACTACAAACATGATATCAATTAAAAATATGTCAATGAAGTATCTTGATACCAAATGAAAATAAACAAAGATTAATAAATGTTATATGCTATATACATTCATGAAGAGGAAGACGCTAAGTTAGCTTCCCTACACATATGCATTACATAAAGGAGGGTTGTTAAGCCCTAATTCACATAACACACATTATGTAATGAATAAGAGGAGATGTGAAGCTCCCCCTACACACGTGTACCACATAAGGAAGAGATGTTAAGCTCTTCAATACACAATACACTCAACATGAATCTATATGCATATAGTCAATACAAATCAAAACTTTTGTATTTTTCTTAAAAAATTTTAGTTACCAATTTTAAGCAAAAACACATGAAACATCTTGATATCAATAATAAATTTTGAATGTCTAAATAAAATTTTGATACCAATGTAAATAATTTTCATATCAAACATATGATACTAATATGAAAATTTTCAATCATAAAGTAAGGGAGTGGGAATCAAATACCAATTAAGAAATCACCAATTGAATGACAAAATTAAATTTCTCCCCCTTTATGAAATACCAACTAAAAAGATGCATAGGCTTGATACCAATTTAAAAATAATCAGTTGAAACAAAATTGAAGCTCAAGCACTAGCATAAACAAGATTTTGTGAAAAAATTATATCTTAAGCACAAATAAAATGTATATGTTTATGAAATAGAATGAGTACCAATCACCAATAGATGATACCAATTGAAAATATACATACACAATAAACATATGAGTATACAAAAAGATCAAAATGATACCAATTGAAAGAGTTCAATGATACCAATTGTCATAGCAAAAAATTCAAGTGTATACATCATATTACAATACCTCCCAATCAAGGTTCAAGTTTTAAATGATTTTTATTTTAAAGCATACAATACCATGATCTCCCATCCATCCGCCCATAGATGATAGGGGTTTTCAAAGATAGATTTGAAAATGTAGTTTTGTTTGAAAAACACTACCATAGTGAAGAACACCGTAACTAGTTAAATGGAAAATCTTTTAAACTAGTACGAAATCCTTCAAGTAAGGAATAAAACGAAATTGTTTTCATGAAATAAGAAATCCACATGAAAATCAACACTCTAATCCAATTAAGCACAAATTTTGACTCATGAAAACAAAACATGAGCAAGTAATAAAAGTGAGTGTACATATAAAGTGTGAATATCATAATCATAAAATTTTTTCATTAAGCTCAATTATTCCTTAATCATGAAAACACGAAAATTATCAAAACTTATTTAACTTTCATGGCATATGTATGTCTAATACAAACTAAAGTATACGTACATATCCAAAAACACAACGAGTCCACAAAGTGTATATGCATGAAGGCACGTGGCTCAAAAGGATAAACATGTATATCTAATAGTTTCGACAAGATACACATATACATGAAGTTAAACAATTAAACACAAAATCAAGAAAAACTTTCACCAAAACAAATTTCATTTCATGGTATATGTATGAATTGTCAACACAAGAAGTATACATACATATCCCTAAACACAATTGAGTCCATATATATAGATTTGCATGAAAGGCAAATGACTCAAGGGGTATACATGTATATCTTAAAGTTTGGCAATACAACCATATACATGAAGTGAAAAACTCATAAAACAAATCCAAAATGGGAATACAAGTTTAAAATGTATGAATCATCAAAACTAGACTATACTAGCACATCTAATGGGTTCAAATAAGCAATCAAGCCCAAACATATATAAATTTATTTGTGGCCCACTATATGTACAAGTATAAATCCTAGTTTTAATGAAAACTAACATCTAAACAAGTAATCTTAACATGAAGCATCAAAACACAATAAAGAAATCACCATGATAAAACTAAAACATGATTATTATGTAAATTCACATGTATTAGATTCATGATGTACATTATAGTTTAAACAAAAGTGAGAACACTAAGAATGGGTTCATACAAGCATGTGTGTCTCAAATACTATATATGTATGTCAAGGATCTAATAATCATGGCATTTACATACTAATCCATAGACAATGAAAACATGCTATAAAACATCAATATGAAATACAACACATATATGATCAATATGTACATGCATGTGCATTAGATCTAGGTCATACAAATTAGTTTTACCAAGGTGAAAACACAAAAATATAAGTCCATATAAAACATGGATGTTTCAACCAACTAATAAGTATAACACTAATCTAATCTACATGACATATTCAAGATGATCACTAAACATCAAATCATGCTATGAAGGATAAACATGGAAAGCATGTAAACATAAGGAGTTAGAGATTCGATACCAAAACCAATGAGGGCACCGCTTTATTTCTCCAAAACAAAGGTGGTCCTCTCCACCAAATTTTCCCTTGAAAGTGATGCATCCAATTGATCTCCTTTAAGTCCGGAACGCATCCACTCCAAGGTGTCATCACTCTCACGTCATGTGAGAGCCCACACCTACATCAAAAATAATAGGAGGGGTGGTCTTTGGTACCCATATCTTCTTGGGTCCAAGGGGGTTAGTACCTTCTCTAACCCAAACAAACTTCTTTGCTAAATTAGAAACATGTATTCTATCAAAACAAAATTTAGCAAGATGGCCTTTTCGGTCACAATGTGTACATGTGTACACATGAGCATACATGTGTTGATGGTGTCCGTTTGGAGCATGTGTATGCTGTGGAGGGTGTGCATGCATAAAAGTTGGAACTTGTTTCTTACGAACCAAGGTTTCCAAGCGTGTATGGTTCTTAGCACATTGGCTCATAGTGGAGCCCAAACAATCTACTCTCTTCTTTAATATACAAATATCATCATTGATCCTAGAAGAAGAGGTACATGCATTAGGTAGACTAGATGAAGAAGCTACACTAGCATGGCAAACATGTTCATCAATCTTATTTTTCAAAACAACATTTTTCTTTAAACAAATTTCTAAATCCTTTGAAATAGAATCAATTTAATTTTCAAAGAATTATTTTCTTTTACAACAAAATCAACTTTAGAAGATAAATTTTCATTTTTCTTCAAAATAGCATGGCAATCATTTTTAGTTTTTAAAAATTCATTTTCTTTTAGTGCAAGTTCCAATTGAGATCTCAATGAATCCCTTTCATTATAGACCTCAACCTTCTCTTGCAAAACACAATCAAGTCTAGAATGCAAACTCTTATTTTCTTTTTCAATTTCTAGACTTTTCTTTTTCAAAATCTTATAATTTTCAATTAATTTTTCACAAACAATAGAAAGTTCTTCATTTAAAGCATGGGCATCAAAATTATCACATGAAGAACTAGAGCAATCATCACTATCTAAGTTGGGTTCCGAATGTACCTCAAGGGAGTCATTCCCTTGGACCATGAAGCATTGTGAATCGGATTCTCCACTAGATTCTTCCGGTTGGTTTGGCACTTGAAGCTCGGAGGTGGTGGTGGTTGTTGTTAACTTGTTCCACACTGCAAAAGTGGAATCAAGGTTAGAAACACGTAAAAGATAATCTTTAGATAAAGTGCTTCTAATGGCCTCTAGGGCTTGTGCATTGGCCCCTATATGATTGCGATCACTAAGGAAGGATTCCTTGGTAATAACAAGATAAACTTTATGACCTAGGGTTTGTAAATAAACGGTCATCCTAATCTTCCAAACATGAATGTTGGAAGGGTCATACATAGGTGGGGTCATGAAGGCCATGGTAAACTATATGTGTGAAAACAAGCAAATGCAAACAATAGATTAGCAAGCAAATGGATCTCACTCCTAGGATGTTAAGCCTAAGTATCAGGAGCACTAGTTCTGATACCAATTGAAAAACACCTAGAGGGGGGGTGAATAGGTGTTAGTGCTAATCTAAAACTTAATGCAAAACTAAGTGCGCTAAATGCGGAAGCTAAAGCAAATTATGCACAAACTAATACAATACAACAAGTGTAGCCGAATTCCCCTTGCGAGGCTCTGGACTAACTCCCCTTGATTCCCCTTGAAATGGGTTGAGGCGCTATGTGAAGCTCTTGTTGGATGAGTATAAGTTGGGCACACACACACAAGCAATCCAAGCAATGTGCACACACAATCAAGCCAAGCAATCAAGGATATAGCAATATGGATTATGCAAGGCACAACACAAGCAAATAAATATGACAAGATGAATTATGCTCAACACAAGCAAATATGATATGAATGAAGTATGATGCTTTGCACAAATGTAAAGAGAGAGAGTTTAGAGACAAGTGGATCAAACGCAAACACAAAGATATGTTTCGAGGTTCGAGCACCCTTGCTCTACATCCCCGCCTACACCACCGTGTAGGATTTCCAATCCACTATACCGTCCACCGAGGATTCCCACCGAGGGAACCTTCACCGAGAAGGATTTTTACAACAATGGAGTACCTAACTCCTCTCTCAAACAACCACCTCACAACCGAGGGGTAGGCCCGTAGCCAAATACAACAACAACAACAAACACCTCTACCGAAGAGGCTCACAACCAATCTCAATCACCTCACACTTGAGGGATACAAACCAATCACCCGATCACCTCTACCGAAGAGGGATACAACAAGAATAAGGGTGTACAACTTAGAGGTTACAACAACAACCTCAAAACTCTCTCTTTTCTTTTCTCTTTCCACAAAACAAAGATCCTAAAAAGATTAGGATAGGTGATAGCTCAAGTGTGAAAAACTAGGTGTTTTTGGAAACAAGCAACAAAGAAAAACTAATTGGGAAGTCTCTTGTAAAAGATAGAAAATGCAAGATCAAATCAAAATCCCAAAACCTAGTTTTCTTTGATTTTTCAAAAACCCAAAATAATGAAGATGAGAAGTTTTAAAGCCCACAAACTCTTTTTAAAACTCTTTTAAACACCTCAGAAAACAGGAATTTTTTCTCTTAAAAAACTTAGCCAAAATCCCCAAAGAGATGGGGTTTATATAGGCCCATCAGAAAACTAGCCGTTAGGCTGAGCTGGCAGCCTGACAGGCTGCCGGTCGACCGACCCGGTCGACCGCCAACGGTCAGAAATATGACCGTTGGGCAACAGCGGTCGACCGGCCCGGTCGACCCAAACAAACAGAGAGCAGAGCTCTCATCCCGGTCGACCGGCACGGTCGACCCAAACAACCCGAGAGCAGAGCTCTCAGACCCGGTCGACCGGCTGGTCGACCGTCCCAGTGACTCCAAACGTGCACAGATCTGTGCACGTCCGGTCGACCGGCCCGGTCGACCGGACATCAGCCAAGTCGACTAATAACCTGGCTTAGTCGACTGGTTGAGTCCTGGACCTGAAAACTGAGTTTGAAAACTTGAGAAAAATATTTTATAAAAATCTTTTAATACTTCTAAAAATCACCAAAAATATTTTTATCATTTTATATCAAAACTCAAACAAGTGATAAAAGTTTCAAGACATGTATCAACATATTCAATTCATTTTTGAGTCTTGCAAATTTTATCAAAAACAAAACTTGTATTTTTGTCAAACTTGATTTTTCCAAAACATGAATAGGATAGTCAAAAAAGTTTGTCTAGCAACTTTAAAGCATGTATGTATATCTAGAATATACATAGAAATAAAGTAAACTTGTTTTGATCTACTATCCATGAAAACCAAAATCCAAAACATGAAAACATGTGTGTTGTGTGCACTTGAGCATATCAACTATACTAAACTTTACAAATTGGATCTAAACACACTAACTAAACTATGGATACCTAAGTCCTCTTGACGATCTTCATCTTCAAGTAGACTTGCTCCAAAACTCCATCCATGGGCTAGGCAATTATGATCTTGACGCTTTGGCCCTGGAATCATCATGAAAAGCTTCTAAACACCTTGTTGAAGCTAATCACCAACTAATATCTTGGTTAATGATCTGAAACTTAAACAACACAAGATTATTAGTAAACATAACTACATGAGTTAATCATTATCAAAACTAGAGTGGAAGGCCTTTGGGCCAACAATCTCCCCCTTTTTGATGATGACAAAACTCATGGAGTTATATATGCATGAATTAAAGTAAAGCATCAAAGAAGCTCCCCCTTAACTCATGCATAAGCAAATAAACATAATAATATGCAATGAAGGCTCTTAAAACATGAATGCATAAATATGCATAAACAATAAAGGTTCTAGATACCAATGAAATATTCAAAACAAAACATGCTCTAGATACCAATTAACAAATAAACATTTTCTAGATGCTCTAGATACCAACTCTAGATACCAATTAACATGCATTAAACTATATTAAACTTAATATATGCAAAAACATAACTATGCATATATAAATCTCAAACAAACTCAAAATCTTTCTCCCCCTTTTTGTCAATCATCAACAAAGGGGTAAACGATCAAAACAATACAAACAATGGTCTCCCCCTTTTTATCTAAATAAAAAACAAAGTCAATAAGGGGTGACTACAAACATGATATCAATTAAAATATGTCAATGAAGTATCTTGATACCAAATGAAAATAAACAAAGATTAATAAATGTTATATGCTATATACATTCATGAAGAGGAAGACGCTAAGTTAGCTTCCCTACACATATGCATTACATGAAGGAGGGATGTTAAGCCCTAATTGACATAACACACATTATGTAATGAATAAGAGAAGATGTGAAGCTCCCCCTACACACGTGTACCACATAAGGAAGAGATGTTAAGCTCTTCAATACACAATACACTCAACATGAATCTATATGCATATAGTCAATACAAATCAAAACTTTTGTATTTTTCTTAAAAAAATTTTAGTTACCAATTTTAAGCAAAAACACATGAAACATCTTGATATCAATAATAAATTTTGAATGTCTAAATAAAATTTTGATACCAATGTAAATAATTTTCATATCAAACATATGATACCAATATGAAAATTTTCAATCAAGTAAGGAAGTAGGAATCAAATACCAATTAAGAAATCACCAATTGAATGACAAAATTAAATTTTCTCCCCCTTTATGAAATACCGGACTTGGGATAAAAACCGGTATACATCATTTTTGGACCAATGAGACGGAGTTTGGTTTGTGACTAAGTAATTCACTATATCAGCAAATCAAGGTTCCCTAGAGATAGCTAAGAGATATTCATCAGGAAAATCCTCATTTATGGGTAATTCGTTGCATGGAGAATTAGGGATCCGCGAGAGATGGTCGGCAACGACATTTTCTATGCTTTTTTTATCTCGAATTTCAAGATCAAATTCTTAAAGAAGGAGGATCCAACGAATGAGTCGGGCCTTGGCATCCTTCTTCTTCATGACGTACCTAAGCGCAGAATGATCGGTGAAAATGGTAGTTTTGGACCCTAGTAGGTAGGGATGAAATTTTTCTAAGGCAAACACTACTGCGAAGAATTCCTTCTCAGTAGTAGTGTAGTTCAGTTGAGCATCATTGAGAGTCCTACTAGAGTAGTAAATCACATGCTACTTGTTATCAGTGCGTTGTTCTAAGACAACGCCTATGGTAAAATCGGAAGCATCGCATATGATTTCGAACGGCTTAGACCAATCCGGTGCAGATATGATTGGTGCAGAAATAAGCTCTCTGTTAAGCTTCTCCCAAGAGTTTATGCATTCAGCATCGAAAGTGAAGGACACATCCTTAGCTAACAGATTAGTCAAGGGCCTAGCAATTTTGCTAAAATCCTTGATAAATCTTCGGTAGAAACCAGCGTGTCCTAAGAAGGATCTAATATCCTTAACGCATTTAGGCATGGGAAGCTTAGCAATAACCTCGATTTTGGCTCTATCCACTTCAATTCCTTTCTTGGAGATTTCATGACCCAAGACAATTCCATGTTTTACCATGAAGAGGTATTTTTTCAAGTTCAGTGTCAGATTTTTCTTAGCACAATGTTGGAGGACAAGTTCTAAATGGTAGAGACATTGAGTGAATGAATCTCCGTAGATGGAGAAATCATCCATAAAGATCTCTAAGAATCGTTCTACCATATCAGAGAAAAGACTCAACATGCAACGTTGAAACGTTGCTGGGGCATTGCATAAGCCAAAGGGCATTCGACGATAAGCAAATATCCCAAATGGACATGTAAACGTAGTTTTCTTGGTCCTCAGGAGCGATAGGGATCTGGTTATACCCCAAGTAACCGTCAAGAAATAGTAATACTCGTGACCCGCCAAACGTTCAAGCATTTGATCAATGAAGGGAAGTGGAAAATGGTCCTTACGAGTTACAGTATTCAGCTTCCTAAAGTCGATGCAAACTCGGATCTTCGTGGGAAGTTGAGTTTGAACCAACTCTTTGTTCTCGTTTTTCACTACGGTGAAATCGGATTTCTTTGGAACCGCGTGGACAGGACTGACCTATTGGCTATCAGAAATGGGATAAATTATCCCATCATCTAAGAGTTTTATGATTTCAGCATGAACAGCCTCTTGCATTATAGGGTTTAACCTACGCTGCGGGTCTCTTTTAGGCGTGGCGTCTTCATTGAGATGAATGCGATGTTGAACGATGGTCGGACTTAATCCCTTGATATCGGTCATAGTCCACCCAATGGCTTCCCTATGTTTTCTTAGAATAGCTTTCAGATCTTTTTCTTCCCCGTCATTTAAATTGGAGGCAATGATGACATGAAAGGTCTCTTGTTCGCCTAGATAGGCGTACTTGAGATGCGCAGGTAAGGCTTTCAATTCTAAGGAAGAGGAAGGCTCACTGGAAGGACTTGTCAAATCTACTGACTCCATTATTGGTGAAATAGGGTGCGAGGCCCAATTTACAGCAGAATCTACAACTTGAACAAGATTAAGGTCGTCAGATTCTAACCCGAAGTCACACTCTGTTTCTAATTCCAATTCTTCCCCATGTTCACTTGTCAAGTTCTCAATTAGGTTGACTTCAAATGTTTGGTCCTCGATATCGCGGGGTTGTTTTCGTAGATTGAAGACATTGACTTCTGATTGAGAATTTAAAGAATTTGTGAATGAGAGAAATGAAGTTTAGAATTCTTTTGTTCTCAATGCTATCCGCTGTAGCAAGGGCTCAAGCGGGTCGTGATCCTCAGGGAAGGATGCGATGCAAGCTTTTCGACTCGATTCCTCTGTATCTTCAAAAATAGGAGAAAAGAGATTAGATTGAGAATATATGATATGAAAGACGTGGTTTTGCTGATTTTCTACCACAACCCTATTGCAAGTTAAGGAGATTGATCTTCATCTTGAGATGTATGTAATTCACCCTAGGTTATTAAGAATAATTCAAGTAAGAAAAACCAATACCAGATTCTAACTAAGTTACATTATTTAAAAGCCAAACTATGGTTCATCCTAACATCTAGGTACAACTTAATAGAAGATGAATCTTAAATTTATGCTGTCCTAGTTCTTAAGTTTGAAGTCATGAAAAGTCTTTTTAATATGCAACCTAGATTAAGAATCTTAGTTATCTTGTTTAATCTTCAAGAAAAGTTGTTATTAAACCTAGGGTTTCTAGAGATGGTCATCAATCTGATCAAGGCTTAACTGCTCTAGGGTTGCTTTAAGAATTTCAGCAAACCACTAGAGAGAATTAGTTCATCATCATTTTTTTTTTATCTTTTCAATTTATATTTTTTTTATTGTTTAATAAGAGAGATTAGAGAAAGAAAGAAAGAAAACAAATCAGAAGATCGATGATTAGAAACCAAACCAGAGAGATCACAGAAATAAAATAAAACTAAATACAGAAAATTAAATGGGAAAAAGGTAACCTTTATTGCAGAATAATCCTCCAATTACAAAGCTCCTTCTTCTCCACAACGTACATGAAATGAAAGTTACAATCTTGCAGAAATTTAAAGAAAATGGCCAAAAGAAAACCCTAATACGTCTCTGGATACCCTCTCTGCTGCGCCTGCAGGGATATTTATAGTGCAGAAGGTGATAGAGTCCCGGATAAGATCGCACACGAAAGTTGGTAGTCAGCTTCATCCAAAATGCCGCAGAATCTGGGCTTTTGCCGCAGATCTGCAGCATTTCTGTGGAATCTGGCCACGCGCTTTGGCGCGTGGCTTATTCTGGTCATCCATTTGGGCGCCTGCTTCTGGAAGCTGCATCCTGGCTCTTTATTCTGAATTTTTCGAGATAACTTAGTAATCAAGTTAACTTGATCTCAAATATCCCAAATCTTCTATCCACGAATTTCCTTCTTATCTTGGGCTTTTATCCTCATCCTGCAAGTGTTTAGGGTTGGATAGAAGTCTATCCTTCCCTTATCTTTGATATTTGCAACTTTTAGCCCTTGTATTTGCATTTTGATTTCTTGTAATTGCGCTTTTGCACCTGGGCTTCAAACATGGGCTTGGATCTGGGCTTTTGGGCTCTTTTAGGCTTTATTTATTATTAAAATAATAATTCGAGGCCTGCACACATTAAATAACAAAATATTAATAAATGTGCATTATAATATGAATAAATGTGCAAATGTGATGGTAAATATGATGACAATTATGCATTTTTTACTACTAATCACACCCCCACACTTATCTTTTTGCTCGTCCTCGAGTAAAAATCAAAAAGAAAAAGAAAATCTAATCTAACTAACTCACTTTTGTAGGAATCACGGTTGCACTTAGCGTGTGCAACAAGCCGTTAAACCCCTAGGTTACCCTAGAGGACGAGTGTTGTCTCGTGAGGGTTTTCAGCGGATTACACCCACAAAATCCATAAAAAGGAAAATATTTGACTTATATTGGAAGAGACTAAGTAGTCTATAAGTTTTAGGATCCTCATTTTTATTCATTCTTCAAACCTAGTCTTTATAAAGTCAATTGTTATTCATTTTAGGTAAGGATTAAAATTGAATTTCTAATATAGTCTTTTTCGTTACCAAAAGTCATACGCACCCTTGTGAATCTAGGAATTCCTTAACTTGGACTCTCATGCCTCATAATTATTATTATTGATATTATTTTTTTTTTGATATATATAACTCATCTAATTTTCTTTCTTGTAAGTATCAAGACTTCTTGAGGCCCTCATACCTAACTAATTGATTATTAGATGTGTTAGTACATATATAATATTTCTTAGTTTAGGCTTTCTAATCCACCCATGTAGCGAACTTAAAGTCGATGACTCCCAAACCGGTCGGTCTTAGGGCACCAGGTGAGAAAACACCCGCGGACTCAAATTCGAGTGAACTAGGCCACAAAACTAAGGATTTTATTTATTAACTCACCTTTAGGCGTGAATACTTATGCTTCATGAGGCACATGTATCCAGCTTAATTAGTGATTGATTTTTTTTTATATATATGAGGCACAAGGGTCTTTGTCTTAGAATCCTAGATATGTACTAGAAATGCACATTTCATTAAGGTAAAAATTAAGACTAACTAATTATTCAAATTCTCCTCCTATACCTGAAATTTAAACAATTTATTTATTTTGACCAAGTTTTTAGAAATCCTAATCGTGATTTTCCTAATCCTTAAAACTAACTTAGATTTCTTTCAAAAATAAGTCAAAGTATTATCCTTTTTATAAAATTTTTTTTAAAAATTTTTAAATTTTTTAAATTTTTTTTTTGAAATGTTAGAACAAATAAAGAGAAAAATATTTTTTTATTTTATTAATTAATCTTTTCTATGTTAGTAAACCCTCCCCCACACTTATCTCATGCATTGTCCTCAATGTATGAAATGCATGAATGCATGAAGAAAAATGTAAAGAGAGGCAAAAAATAATAGTATACCATAATATGTACAACACATGTATCACTCTCACCTAGAGCTGCTTAGGATTCATCCCTCTAGCTCGTTTCCCATCATTCCAATGGGTTCTCTTTATATTGCACAATGGGGAGACCAACATTTTTGTTTTAACTTTCTCTCCCCCCAATTTCATCTTCTTTAGGCTCTTCCTCATCATATGTCCACCTCCATTATTCAAAAATTCATCACCCCTTTCAGTTGGAACTTCCTTGCCGAGAAATTCTAGCTCAGTTCCGTACATCTCCTCAAAACTTAAATCAACACTTTTCCCTGGAAGTGAATAATTAACCAACATCTCCTTAATCGGTGTATCTAAACACAGGAGTTCTTCTTCAAAGAGACTTTCGAAAGTTAAGTCAATCGGAGTTTCTTGAACTATATTCTCATGCGATATTTCAGTGCTTGGCTCTTTGAAGATACTTAGATCAAATCTTCATTTTTTAAAGGGAACTTTAAAATTATAATCCTCAACATGTGTCATCTTATCACTAAAATCGCACTTATCCTCAAATAACTTGTCAAGAAATAGAGACTCATTTTCACTTTCTTTTCACAAATGTTCTCAATGAAGTTCACCTCAAATGTTTGGTCTTTTATCTTACGAGATTAGTTTTCCAGGTTGAAGACATTGACCTCTTTAGTCATGTTTCCAAAGGTCAACCTCATGGATCCATTCCTACAATTTATGATCGCATTTGCAGTTGCAAGGAACGGACGCCCTAGGATAACGGGAGTTTGAGACCGAAGAGTGGATACAGGTTCGGTCTCCAGAACAACAAAATCTACTGGGTAGATAAACTCCCAACTCGGATGAGCACATCGGTAATTTCTCCTTTGGGAATTTTTATGGATCGGTCAGCTAATTGGATTGTAACCTTAGTCGGACTAAGTTCGCCCAACCCAAGTTGCTGGTAGACTGAGAAGGGGAGTAAGTTGATACTTGCTCCCAAATCAAGAAGTGCATGATTAATTGCAGTTTGACCTATTGTGCAAGAGATGGTGAGACAACCAGGGTCCTTATACTTGACAGGGATCTGGTTGGACAATAGCTCACTAATGTTAGTGCCTAGAAAAACCTTCTTGGGCACATTAGTCTTTCTCTTCTTTGTGCACATGTCCTTAATAAACTTGGCATACTTAGGGACTTGTTGAATTGCATCAAGAAGAGGTATATTGATCTTGACTTGATTAAAAATCTCGCGTACCTTATCCATTTGTGCACATTGCTTATCTTTAAGCCTATTTGGGTACGGTGCGATGGGCTTGTGCATATCTTTGGCTGACTTATCTTTTTTCGTGTTGTTGGCATCAAGTTGAGATGGAGTAGGATCAGGCAAGCTGAATGCTTGTTTAGAACTTGATGGTGTTGATACTTGGTTATCAACTTGTTTTCCCGATCGCAATGTATGAATCACATTGCACTGACTCATATGATTCTCTTCAGCCAAGTGAGCTTGACTAGAGTTCCTAGGGTTTGGGAATGGTTGACTAGGTAGAGTACCCTTTTGCCTTTCTTGCTGATTCATTTGCATCTCTATCCTAGTCAAGACTTGAGCCAGCGTGTCATTGCTTTTAACGTGAGTGTCCACCTTTCTTTCCATATTGGAGAGCCTTGTTTTCATTTGTGAATATTGGAAAGAGGGTGGAGGATTTTGATAGGGCGGATTTTGGAAATTGTTGGAGAATTTGGGCCTAGTTTGATCATTGTTACTTTGGCCCCATGACAAATTGGGATGGTTTCTCCAACCGGGATTGTAGGTGGGCGAATATGGATTGTTGGCGGGCGGATTGTTGGTGGGCCTTGTGAAGGCCGCACTCATATGTTCGGGCAAGCTTTGATGCGCAATAAAGACGGGACATTCCTCGAACACATGGTTCATATTTTGACAATAAGTACAACCCACCGAAGATGTTGGGCTGACTTGGTTCACAGAGACTGGTTCTTTAGTTTCAAGAGCCTCAAGTCTTCGCATAACAGCAGCTAACTTAGCATCGGTTGCTATGTTGGCCTCAATGGAATGGATACCTCCTTTAGAAGAAGTAGGGTCATTAGTCCTAAATTTTTCCGGAGTAGGTTCCCATTGGATGGTATTATCAGCTAATTCTTCATATAATAACCATCCTTCATCTTCGTTCTTTTGCAAAAATCCTCCTTGGCACATGGATTCTAACAGCGTTTTAGTAGGATAATCTAATCCATCATATAGAACTTGGCAAAGTCGCCATTTCTCTATCCCATGGTGAGGGCATTGGGCAAGGAGGTCCTTAAAACGTTCGAAGTATTTCCAAAAAGGTTCATTGGCTGTTTGCTTAAACTGTAAGATGTTCTTCCTAATCAGTGCAGTCTTGTGGACAGGATAAAATTTTTTTAAGAATGCCTTAACAAAATTATCCCACGAAGATATTTGAACCGGCCTCTAGACTGTAGAGCCATTTCTTTGCTAAATCCTTCAAAGCAAAGGGGACAAATCTAAGTTTGATGTCATCTTTTCCTAACTTAGGAATATTCATCATGAGACATACTTCCTCAAATTCCCTTATGAAGAAGTATGCATCCTCGGAGTCAAGTCCATGAAATTTCGGAAGGGTGTTGATGTATTGTGGCTTAAGCTCAAATGGGTCAACACTTTCAATAGTAAGCTTGATGCAAGAAGGAAGAGAGGTTCTAATAGGATAGAACCTATCTTGGAGTGACTATGGTTGTTCCATGTGTGAGTCAGGCTTGAGCTCGGGTGGTGAACTAGTTCTAGTTAGCCTGGATGTAAGTGGGTCTCTTGACCAAGCGGTCATGCACAATCAGCAAACAAGTTCACCCAATCAACGAAAAAAAAGAAAAACAAACAAAAAAAATCCTATTCTAGGGTTATCCTTGACCTAGACGACTCCTAACTTTAGACTGTCCTTAGGAGGTCTATTGTCGACGTTAACCACAAGCTAATCGGCCAGGTAGGTGGCAAGACCGGTGGGAGGTTTTCCGTCAGAGACGTTCCTTAATTAAATAACCACCGTTCTTCGGGCTTTCGGCCCTCAATCCCCTGCCTAGACACCGATTTGACAAGGGTTAATTTCGAACAATTTTCCTTCTTCGGTCAATCTCCTATTGAGTCCGAGTTAACCTAGGGCCAACGTCTAGTCAAATTTTAATTAAAGTTAGGGTTGTGAGTGTGACGGATATGATTTTTGGGCCAAGGAAGGGTGATGAAATCCCCACCTTATCTTGCTTATGGGTTATGCCCTTAAGATATTTTTGTGTACGTGTAAAGCTGTAGAAAAGTAATCACTCAAGAAAGCAGTAAACAACCAAGAGTGTTTCCTAATCTATATGCTATGCAAACGTACCTTGTCGCCAGCACTCTTCAACAGATTTAAAAAATTAAAATAGACACGTGCCCTAAATGCAAGAGTCTAATTTTTTTTTATTATCAACAAATGGGTTAATGTTATTAATTAGCAGTTGCAGAGTGATCACAGAGAAATATAATCAAAGCAGTAAGCTATTTTTGCAATTCAGAGCAACCTGCAGAAAACCAGATTAGTAGTCAACTACTATTGCCGAGAATTGCGGCCCTGGCCGCGGATCTGCGGCAAATATGTAGGCCCTGGTGCTCTGCCTTCGAGGGCAGAGGCACTGGGTTGCTGTATGGCCTTGCTACTGCTCTGTTTTCCTATTCTCTGTATCTGCAAACAGAACGAATAAAGAATGATTAGAATGAGAAAATCGTGCCGTTCCTTCCCCGGCAACGGCGCCAAAAATTTGATTGAGAATTTAAAGAATTTGTGAATGAGAGAAATGAAGTTTAGAATTCTTTTGTTCTCAATGCTATCCGCTGTAGCAAGGGCTCAAGCGGGTCGTGATCCTCAAGGAAGGATGCGATGCAAGCTTTTCGACTCGATTCCTCTGTATCTTCAAAAATAGGAGAAAAGAGATTAGATTTGAGAATATATGATATGAAAGACGTGGTTTTGCTGATTTTCTACCACAACCCTATTGCAAGTTAAGGAGATTGATCTTCATCTTGAGATGTATGTAATTCACCCTAGGTTATTAAGAATAATTCAAGTAAGAAAAACCAATACCAGATTCTAACTAAGTTACATTATTTAAAAGCCAAATTATGGTTCATCCTAACATCTAGGTACAGCTTAATAGAAGATGAATCTTAAATTTATGCTGTCCTAGTTCTTAAGTTTGAAGTCATGAAAAGTCTTTTTAATATGCAACATAGATTAAGAATCTTAGTTATCTTGTTTAATCTTCAAGAAAAGTTGTTATTAAACCTAGGGTTTCTAGAGATGGTCATCAATCTGATCAAGACTTAACTGCTCTAGGGTTGCTTTAAGAATTTCAGCAAACCACTAGAGAGAATTAGTTCATCATCATTTTTTTATCTTTTCAATTTATATTTTTTTTATTGTTTAATAAGAGAGATTAGAGAAAGAAAGAAAGAAAACAAATCAGAAGATCGATGATTAGAAACCAAACCAGAGAGATCACAGAAATAAAATAAAACTAAATACAGAAAATTAAATGGGAAAAAGGTAACCTTTATTGTAGAATAATCCTCCAATTACAAAGCTCATTCTTCTCCACAACGTACATGAAATGAAAGTTACAATCTTGCAGAAATTTAAAGAAAATGGCCAAAAGAAAACCCTAATACGTCTCTGGATACACTCTCTGCTGCGCCTGCAGGGATATTTATAGTGCAGAAGGTGATAGAGTCCCGGATAAGATCGCACACGAAAGTTGGTAGTCAGCTTCATCCAAAATGCCGCAGAATCTGGGCTTTTGCCGCAGATCTGCAGCATTTCTGTGGAATCTGGCCACGCGCTTTGGCGCGTGGCTTATTCTGGTCCATCCATTTGGGCGCCTGCTTCTGGAAGCTGCATCCTGGCTCTTTATTCTGAATTTTTCGAGATAACTTAGTAATCAAGTTAACTTGATCTCAAATATCCCAAATCTTCTATCCACGAATTTTCTTCTTATCTTGGGCTTTTATCCTCATCCTGCAAGTGTTTAGGGTTGGATAGAAGTCTATCCTTCCCTTATCTTTGATATTTGTAACTTTTAGCCCTTGTATTTGCATTTTGATTTCTTGTAATTGCGCTTTGCACCTGGGCTTCAAACATGGGCTTGGATCTGGGCTTTCGGGCTCTTTTAGGCTTTATTTATTATTAAAATAATAATTCGAGGCCTGCACACATTAAATAACAAAATATTAATAAATGTGCATTATAATATGAATAAATGTGCAAATGTGATTGTAAATATGATGACAATTATGCATTTTTTACTACTAATCAACTTCTCTAGTCATGTCCCCAAAGGTTAACCTTATAGACCCATTCCTACAATTGATGATGGCATTAGCAGTAGCAAGGAATGGTTGCCCTAGGATAACAGGAGTTTGAGCCCTATGATTGGAGTTGGACAGAGGTTGTGTCTCCAGAACTATGAAATCGACAGGATAAATGAACCCTCCTACCCGGATCAGGACATCATTAATCTCCCCTTTTGGAACTTTTACTAAACGGTCAGCCAGTTGGATGGTGACTTGAGTTGGACTAAGATCGCCCAACCCGAGTTGTTGATAAGCTGAGAATGGAAGCAAGTTGATACTTGCCCCCAATTCAAGAAGTGCACGACTAATCTCGGCTTGTCCTATTGTGCAGGTAATGGTGGGACTATCTGGATCCTTGTACTTGACAGGGATCGGAGCCGATAGTAGCTCACTAATGTTAGTGGCTAAGAAGACCTTTTTTGGTACATTAGTCTTTCTCTTCTTGGTGCACATGTCCTTAAGAAACTTAGCATAGGAAGGAACTTGTTGGATGGCATCAAGAAGTGGCACATTTATCTTCACTTGGTTAAATATCTCAATTATCTTGTCCATGTGTGGGTTTTGCTTGTTGTTTTTCAGCCTATTAGGAAATGGTACTATAGGCTGGTGCACCTGGCTGGCTGACTTATCTTTTTTAGATTCGTCATAATTGGAAAGTTTTGGATTAGATGAGGTGGATGCTTGATTGTGGTTGTGCTGAATGGGATTGGTTGGTGTTGACACTTGATTATCAACTCTCTTTCCTGACCTCAATGTATGAACAACATTACATTGATTCAATGAATGATCCTCAGCTAAATGAGCTTGTTGAGAATTCTTCGGATTGGTTATTGGCTGACTAGGCAGGGTACCCTTCTGTCTCTCATTCTGTGGAGTGGCTAGTTGACTCATTTGAACCTCTAACCTCTGGATAGTTTGCATAAGAGAATCTTGGTTTTTCATATATCTTTTCATGTTTCTTTCAAAGTCAGTCATTCTCCTTTCTAGTTGAGGATTCTGGAAGGAGGATGTGAAGCTTGGTTGGGAAAGTTCTGTTGATAGTTTTGAAAGTTAGGTGGATGGTTGGGAGAATTATTATGGAAATTGGAGAAGTTGGGTTGATGATTGGAAGAATTATTACCATGATGGAAGTGGCTAGCATGATTTGATCGTGAATGGTCAGAGTTATTTTGGCTCCATGAGAAATTAGGGTGATTTCTCCAGCCAGGATTGTATGTTGGTGCGTAAGGATTATTGTTCGGCCTTGAAAAGGCCGCATTCATCGGTTCATGGTAGGGTTGCTGAGCCTGAAACACAGGGCACTCCTCGAACACATGATTCATGGCTTGATAGTAAGTGCAGCCCGGAGTTGGAAATTGATTTGGGCTGACTTGATTGACTGGATTTGGTTCCTTCATTTCTAGAGCTTCCAGTCTTCTAACTAGGTTAGTTAACTTAACCTCATTAGCGATGGATGATTCGATAGAATGGAGGCCTCCTTTTGAAGAGATGGAGTTAGAATTCCTAGAGGTCTCACTAGTGGGTTCCCATTGGATGGTCTTCTCAGCTAGATTTTCATACAAATCCCATCCTTCATTTTCATCCTTCTACAAGAAACCCCTTTGGCACATACTTTCTAAGAGGGTTTTGGTGGAATAGTCTAAACCATCATAAAGAATTTGGCATTGTCGCCATTTCTCTATTCCATGTGTGGACATTAGACAAAGAGGTCTTTAAAACGTTCAAAGTACCTCCAGAACGGTCACTGGGTTCTTACTTGAATTGCATGATCGTCTTCCTAATGAGAACGGTTTTATGAATTGGATAGAATTTCTTCAAGAAGACCTTGATGAAACCATCCCAGGATGTGATAGAACCGGCCGCTAAGCTGTAGAGCCACTTCTTTGCTAGGTCCTTAAGTGCGAAAGGGACAAATCTCAACCTAATAGCATCGTCTACAAGGTGTGAGATTTTCATCATTAGACATACTTCCTCAAATTCTCTTATGAAGAAGTTGGCATCTTCGGACTCTAAGCCATGAAACTTGGGGAGTGTGTTGATGAATTGAGGCTTGAGCTTAAAATTGTATTCACCAACCGATGGAAGTAGAATGCAAGATGGAAGTGAGGTTCTAATGGGGTAGAACCTATCCTGCAGTGATGTTGATTGAGCCATTACCGGATCTGGTCTTGGTTCAAACTTGGGTGGTGATGTGTTTCTAGTCAACCTAGATGAATTAGGGTCTCTCGACCACACTTGCATACACAATCACAATCACAATCACAACAAGTTTACCAACAGTCAACAATAGTAATCAACCAAGCCTAGTCTAAGGTAACCTTGACCTAGACAACTCCTAACTAGTTGATTGTCCACAGGAGGTAGAATGTAGACTTTGACCACAAGCTAATCAGTCAGGTCAGGGCAAGATTGGTGGGAGGTTATCCGTCAAAGACGTTCTTTAATTAAGTAACCACCAATCTTCGGGTTTTCGGCCCTCAATCCCCTTTCTAGACACTGATTTGGCAGGAATCAATTTCTAACACCTTCTTTCTCTAGGATAATCTCCTAGTGAGTTCGAGATGTCCCTAAGGCCAACGTCTATCAGATTTTACTTAGGCTTAGGTTGTGTGTGCTTGGAATCTGATTTTTGAGACAAGGAAGGGTGATTAAATCCCCACCTTATCTTGTTATTAGGTGTTGCCCTTAAAATCAATTTTGTGCAAGTGTACAAGATAAACAAGATTCACTCAAAGTGATATAAATCAACCAAGAGATGAGTCCTATTCTGAATGCAATGCGTACGTACCTTGCTCCAGCACTCTTCAACAGTAAAGTAAATGAATTGAAAAGACTCGTGTCTAAAATGCAAATGTCTAATCAATTTTTTAAACTTTTCAACAAGTGTTTTACTGTTGGCTTAAAACAAGGATGGTGGATAGCAGAAATAGCACAAATATAACATACAAAAACTTAAATTTTTGCAAGCAATATATCCTGGAAAAAAGAGTTTTTAGTAGTCCAATGAATTTTTCAGTTTTTGCAATGCAATTTCTTGAAATTCTATTTCCTACTTTTGAGAGTAGGGGCGCAGAATTTACAAGTCTTCTCTAGCAAAGCTTGAACGCTAAATCTGAATCTTTAAGTCCCTGAAACAACACACAAAACTTGTTAAAAAACAACTACACCGTTCCCTCCCCGGCAACGGCGCCAAAAATTGATTGCTAAAGTGGAAAACAATTAAAGAGTTTAAGAATTTACGGTGTAGCTTGTGGCTAAGGGTCGTGTCCACGAGGAGGAATGTGATGGAAACTTTTCGGTGAATTGTTTAAAAACAAAGAATTGTGTTCATTTTTTAATGGAAAAGAGAATGGAAAGAAAGAGATGATTAAAAGAGAAATTGCAACTTTAGAAAAGGCTTTGGAGAAGGTGATTTAAAAAAGTTTGAAGATTGTTTTGTTGATTATAATAAGGAAGAAAATCTGAGCTCACTATTTCACTACTCTAAAGTTAATTCTTCTATTGAAATCCTAAGTGCCTCAAAGTGATCATAAGTAAAACTTAAAGTTGATTTTAGAAAGGTTGAAGTAAAACACATAAGATGGTTGATAGAGTTCAATCTTTTTTTTGAAAAATCGTTTAGAATTGAATATTAAATCATCAAGCGCGAAGAAGCAAGAATGAAGTAAAAACAGTTCAAGAAATGTTCATGAAAGAAGTAAGAGTTTAACGATCCAAACCCATCCTCATGTGCCTTCAAGAACACTTTCAAAAAGAAAGGCTTTTAACTAAGGCATGCATATGATTCATTGGGTCTTTTTCTTTAAAAACCAGAAGAGAAGAAGAACTAGAGAGAGTTACAATAGTGAACCCATAAAACCATTTAGTTACTCATGGAAAACAACGAAGAAAGCAAATAAACAATGCAAGCTATACCGTAATACGAGTGGAAGAAAAAGCGGCCCGATTCTTGTATTGATGTCACTTCAATCTTCAAGTACAAGCACTCAATTCTTCTCTCTCACAAGTTTTGATACTGGATTACAAATTAAAAAATAAGATTACAATTTTGTACTAGCTAACAAAGATCCTAAATCCTTAGAAAATAAACACAAATTTTAATCCTAGTCTTCGCTCCGTTTTGCTTTGCTGAAACCAGTATCTATAGGGAAAAACCAAAAGGGGAGGATCTCGGGAAGATTGGGGGAGCAAACGCTCCCCAACAGACTCCACTTGACCACGAAAACGCGGCTAGGGCTGTGTTTTCGCTGCCCTGGTGTGGCCAGGTGGCCACACCCAATTAGTGGGGGCTCCTAGTTTGGTGCATTCCCTGTATCTTCTTCTCGTTTTTCTTGTTTCTGCTCCAAACATTAACGAAACAGCCTTTGATTGAGTGGCTTCAACCGCTTGATTCAGGGAGGATTCTTCTCAACCTCTTGATATGCCAAGATTTTACCCTGATTTCTTCATTTTGAATTTATTCTGAATTAAATCAGAATTTGGTGGGCTTTTGGGCTTGTTTCTCTTTTCTTTCTTTTAGCACTTGGGCCTACATTTAACAAAGAAAAAGAAGACTTATTAATAGGATTTATCAGCTAAAAAAGTATGGTAAGGTGACAATATAAATGCAATATATGTGACTAATCAGCGGTTTTCTGTCAGCCGTTGCGCTGAGTCGGTTTGGATCCGGATGGCGGAGCGAGTACGATCCGGTTCAAAAAGAACTGGACCAGGTAGGGAATCTGAACCCGAGCCTGAGTCCGAACCCGGCTTCGGCACCGGCCGGCCGACCGCTGCTGGTGGTAGCGCGCGCGGGGGCATGGTTTCCCCTTATTCGCGCGCGATAACTCCAAGTTCCCAAAGGGCACACCCTTTGCTCCCATTTTTCTCTATTTAAATACTTCAAATTTTCATCCCATAATCAATGTGGGACTAAATACTTTTAGCTACCTTTAACCCCTTTTTGGCTTTTGAATTAGGCAAACTTTAGACTTGAATATCTCATTCATTCGAAGCCGGAATTGAACATGTGAATATACCACGTTCATCCCCAATGAAAGAAGAACACACTCCAACCATTATCCAATTGATTTTATCAACGGATCTCGTCGTAATTCAACTCAAAGATTTATATTTAATTCTTCATATTTCCCAATAATCCCCCACAATAAATGGAGATTCAAGGAATTGACATACAAAGAGACTGACTCTATAGTGAAAGGTACTTTAGAAAAGAAACTGCATCAGGATAGGTGAACTAGGTCTTGAGCCTTCCATAGCGAAAGGTTTATCGGACTTACTGCCTAATTAGTGAATTAGGTGTTGAACTGTTAGCCGTTAGTGTAAGCCAAGTCAATAAGCTTCACACAGTAACTTTTCAAATCAACTTTGGTTCTCAGTTGTGTCCATTTTGACCCTAGACATTCTTAGTTTCAGAGAGTATCTTTAGGGAATAACAGCCTCCATAGAAATTCTCAAAGAGCCGACCCAACTCTATACTCACATAGGTGATCGTCTAATTAAGAGTAGTCTACTCTACTCCACTTGTTTAATAACAAGATATAGACATCATTAAACGAGTTAAGATTATCCTTAATCCACTTGTAGAAAGCACTTGTATGCATCTTAGAAATAGATTGGAGTCAAGCTCCTAAGTCCTTACTTGTTGAGTCAATCATAACTAGTTTTTTCTCTTGAACTTAGTCCGTGGGATCTTCTATCGCTAAGTGAGGTTTCCATTAGGCTGACTCGGTAAGGTTAGGCTTTTAGACCTATTTCCCTCGATGTACAGTTTATACGCTCTCCACATAAATCTTTGGTAAGCGGATCCGCTAAATTATCTTTTGACGAGACAAAGTCAATAGAGATAATTCCATTTGAGAGTAACTGCTTAACGGTATGTCTACGATGAATATGTCTAAACTTACCGTTATATATAAAATTTTGTGCCCTAGATATAACTGCTTGATTATCGCAGTGTATGCATATAGCGGGCACTGGCTTTTTTCATAATGGTATATCTTCTAAAAATTATCGAAGCCATTATGCTTCTTCTCTGGCCTTATCTAAGACTATGAATTTCGATTCCATAGTGAAACGGGCAATACATGTTTGTTTGAAAGATTTTCAAGATACTGCTGCTTCTCCTAGAGTAAATACGTATCCGCTAGTTTATTTTGATTCCTCAGAATCTGCAATCCAATTAGCATCACTGTATCTTTCAAGTACAAGTGGATACTATCCATATCACAAGGCATATTCCTTGGTATGTGATACTAACCTAATACTCATAGTAGAGCAGTCCAATGATCATCACTAGGGTTACTAATGTATCTGCTTAACTTGCTTACATCGTAAGCAATATCGGGTCTAGTGCAGTACATTAAATACATTAGATTTCTGATAATCTGAGAACATTCTAACTGGCGCCAGTTCCTGTATTCTTACGAAGGTGGATGTGTGGGAGAAAATGATTTGTATTCTCCTTTATCCCATGATCCTTGAATCTTTCTATCATCTTATCCACGTAGTGAGATTGAGATAGACTGATTCCATCTGGTGTTTTTGTAATTTTAATTCCTAAAATTACATCAGCCCCCCCAGATCCTTCATGTCAAAACTTTTGGATAACATTCTTTTAGTGGACTTAATAATTTTAATATTAGTCCTAAGTATGAACATGTCGTCTACATAAAGTCAAACAATGATACATGCATTTTCTACTGTTTTAGTATAAACACACTTATCGCATTCATTGATAGTGAATCCATCTTTGATCATGACACTATCAAATTTCTCATGCCATTATTTTGGAGTCTGCTTTAGACCGTATAAAGATTTTACCAATTTACACACTTTGTGTTCTTGGCCCTTGATTGTAAATCCTTCAGGTTGCTTCATATATATTTCTTCATTTAATTCACCATTTAAGAATGCAGTCTTGATATCCATTTGATGGATATCTAAGTTATGCAATACTGCAATTGCAATCAACATCCGAATGGAGGTTATTCTTGTTATTGGTGAATAAGTATCGAAGTAGTCAAGTCCTTCCTTTTGTCGATAACCCTTGGCTACTAATCTAACCTTGTACTTATTAATAGATCCATCGTGTTTTAATTTTCTTTTAAAAAATATTTACACCCAATTGGTTTACTGCCAGGAGGCAAATTTGCCAATTTCTAAGTATGATTACTTAGTATGGATTCTATTTCGCTATTTATAGCTTCTTTTCACATTTATGCTTCTGGGGTAGACATAGCCTCTTTAAATATTTGAGGCTCGCTTTCAATAGCGTGTGCTATGAAATGTGGACCAAAAGATTTTGAGATTCTAGATCTCTTACTTCTTCTTAGATCAATTTTCACATTAACAATTGGTTCCTTGGGGCTTTCATCTCTGAACGCCATCTCATGTGTTCTTTTAATAGAAGTCTTATCTGTTTCCCGTTTGTATGAAAAGATGTCTTTAAAGAACAATACATCTCTAGATTCGATAATTATGTTTACATGAATATCTGATATTTTTGAGTTATGAACCAGAAATCTGTAAGCACTCTTATTCAAGGCATAGCCTATGAATATGCAGTCCTTAGTTCTTGCTCCCAACTTAGTCTTTTTAGGTAATGGTGTTAGTACCTTTGCAGGCACCCCCACATTTTGAGGTAATGGTAGGAAGATGTCCTTCCATGTCATAACTCAAATGGTATAAGACCAAGTTTCTTGTGGGGGCTACTCTGTTTATAATATAATTTGCAGTTAAGAGAGCTTCCCCTCACAAATTTTGTGGAGCTGCAGAACTTACGAGCATGGAATTGACCATCTCCTTCAAAATTCTGTTCTTCCTTTCAGCAATTCCATTTTGCTGAGGAGTATATGGTGCTGTAGTTTGATGGATTATACCAAATTTAGCACATAACTTACTAAAATCATTTGATTCATATTCTCTACCTCAATCGGATTTTAGAATCCTGATATTCTTGTTGAGTTGATTCTCAACTTCGGCTTTATATGTTATAAAAATATTCATTGCCTCATCCATAGTATTTGGAAGATACACATAACAGTATCTTATACAGTCATCAATAAAAGTAATAAAATACTTTTTCTCGCCTCTAGTTGGCATAAACTTCAAGTCACACAGATCGCTATGAATTAACCCTAAAGATTCTTGTAGACTGTCTAAAAATCATTTGAAGACAAGTCATCAGAAAACAGAGTAAGACTTCAGACGCAAAGCGGCACAACCACTAGTGCAACATCAAGACGTGAAAGTTGAAACCCACGTCTTAATAACCAAGACGCAGAGCTCGAAAGCCGCGTCTCAGCACCACAGTAGTACCAAGACGCAATCGAAACCCGCGTCTCTGCCTTACTGCAGTGGCCAAGATGCAGAGTTTGAAACTTGCATCTCAGACATCCTAGCTAGACGCAGAGTCTGAAGCCCACGTCTCACTTGAAGCTTAGCGCAGAACTAGGAGTTCGCGTTTCTCAAGAATTACTTTAGCGACAAAACACGAGGCTCAAAACCCACGTCTCGGTTATAACTGCCCTCATTACTGGGTCAATTACTGCCCACGTAATGAGGGAGGTAACTCTCATTATGGGAGTGTTTTAGGGGACACTTTTACCCCCTGAAACCTCTATAAATAGCCCAGTTTGCTATGGAAGAGGGGCTGAAAAAGATCCTTCAAGCCCGAACCTCTTGATGAGTTCTTTGGTGTACTTGGCTTGGTTGATGAATGTCCCATCACTACGTTGCTTGATTTGAAGTCCAAGGAAGAAGTTGAGCTCCCCCATCATAGACATCTCAAATTCCTTTTTCATGCATGACTCAAAATTCTTGCAAAGTGAAACATTAGTAGATCCAAAAATAATGTCATCAACATAAATTTGAACTATGAGGATATCTAGATCTATATGTTTGGTAAATAATGTTTTATCAACTTTTTCTTTCTTAAAATCATTTGAAATAAAAAATGAAGACAATCTTTCATACCAAGCCCTAGGGGCTTGTTTCAAACCATATAGTGCTTTATCTAATTTATAAACATAATTAGGGTGTGTAGGATCAACAAACCCGGGGGGTGTTCAACATACACCTCCTCATCAATATAACCATTAAGAAAAGCACTCTTTACATCCATTTGAAATAACTTAAAATCTTTAAATGAGGCATATGCTAAGGTCATCCGTATGGCTTCGAGCCGTGCTACGGGTGCAAAGGTTTCTTCAAAATCGATTCCTTCGATTTGAGTGTAACCTGGGCAACTAACCTAGCCTTGTTTCTAACTACATTACCCGATTCATCCAACTTGTTCTTAAAGATCCATTTAGTGCCAATAGTTGGTCTATCTTGGGGCCTAGGAACAAGGTGCCAAACTTGATTGCGCTCAAATTGATTGAGCTCCTCTTGCATTGCAAGCAACCAATATGAATCGGCCTCGGCCTCGAGGACATTTTTAGGTTCTATGTGTGAAATAAAAGCAAAATTACCACAAAAATCTTGAATCTTAGAGCGAGTGGTTACCCCTTTTGATACTTCACCTATGACGAGGTCCTTGGGATGATGAGGATTGAATCTCCAATCCTTTGGTAGTGGTTGAGAGGGCTCCTCTTCATTTGCTCGATGTTCATTTCCTTGAGCCTCTTCCACTTTGGCTTCACTTCCATCACCATCCTTTGGCTTGTCTCCCATGGTAGAAGCATCCTCCAAGGTCACTTTCTCCAAGCCTTCATCTAAAGCATCAATTTCTACACAATTCTTAACAAACTTGTTAGATTCCTCAATTTTAATATGAATAGATTCCTCAATAGTCAAAGTTGACCTATTGAAGACTCTATAAGCCTTACTAGTATTTGAGTAACCTACAAAAATAGCCTCATATGCTTTTGCATCAAATTTTCCCAAATTAATATTTGTATTTAAAACAAAACATTTGCAACCAACACTTTGAAATAAGAAACATTGGGTTTTCTAGAAAAATACATCTCATAAGAAGTCTTAGTAGTATTTTTACATAGGAAAACACGATTTGCAATGTAACATGAAGTATGAACGGCCTCGGCCCACAATTAATGTGGTAGACCATATTCATTTAACATTGTCCTAGCCATCTCTTGTAAAGTACGATTTTTCCGCTCAACTACTCCATTTGTTGTGGAGTTCTAGGACAAGAAAGTTCATGTTTTATTCCATGTTCCTCACAAAAAGTGGTAAAGGGAAGGTTAATGAACTCACCTCCTCTATCACTTCTTATTTTAATTATTGAGGAGTCATTTTTCTTTTCAACTCTTTTCTTAAAGACTTGAAAATGTGAAAAGGTTTGACTTTTATGCTCAAGAAAATAAACCCAAGTAAAACGCGAAAAATCATCTACTAAAACAAAAGCAAATCTACTCCCACTTAAACTTTTGGTTTGTGTAGGGCCAAATAAATCCATGTGGATTAGCTCTAATGGACGTGATGACATGATATCCTTAATTGATTTGAATGAGGACTTAGTTTGTTTCCCAAATTGACATGCGTCACAAACTCGGTCCTTTTCAAAGTTCAATGAAGGAATACCCTTCACCATTTCCTTAGAGTTAAGCCTAGAAATATGATCAAATGAAACGTGGCCTAATCTCCTATGCCACAACCAAGAGTCGTCATCGAGGGCTTTTAAACATGTTATATTACAAGACATATTTAGCATATCAATCATATAAACATTGCTTTCACGAAAACCGGAAAATACACAAACATTAGAAGTTCTATCAATCACTTTACAAGAAACATTATCAAAAACAACATCAAAACCTTTATCACAAAGTTGACTAACACTCAAGAGATTATGCTTGAGGCCATCAACTAAAACTACATTTTCAATTAAAGGAGAGGTGCCAAGTTTTACATTACCAATACCGATGATTTTACCCTTGGCGTCATCTCCGAAGGTGACGGTGCCACCTTCATGATATCTTGATAGGGTTGCAAAGTTGTTGATGTCCCAAGTCATGTGCCTTGAGCAACCGCTATCAAGATACCACAAACCTCTACGTCGTTGGGCTTTGGAAAGTACCTACATCATTTAAAATAATAGTTGATTTTGGTACCCAAACTTTCTTGGGTCCTTGAAAGTTAGTGTTACGAACCCAAACATTATGGTGTGATGCACTTAGTCTATCATAACAAAAATTAGCTAAGTGTCCTTTCCGTCCACAATGTGAACATGTGTACACTTTTCTATATATGAATGCATGATGTGTAGTAGTGTGAGCATGCTTTTGGGGTTTGCCATGTTGTTTAGGTTGTGTAGCATGTACATGAGCATGAGCATGAGCATGATGAACATTTTTCTTAGGAGCTTGTTTCTTAGGAAACATATTCTCCATCTTCTTCTTATCAAACTCACTACACTTTTTCAAAACAACATCTAATGAGTCTAATCTTTCCTTAAGCAAGGCAATCTCATTAGAATCTACAAATGGGGTCTTTCCTTTACAAGTAATCTTATATTTTTCAAAATCATTTTTAGTGGAAACTAAAGAAGAATGTAAATCATTATTTTCTTTAGAAAGATTTACAATTTGAATATTAAGAGATTCATTATCCTTTTTCATTTTTAAATATTTCTTCTTTAAGAAGTCATAATTACTAGAAAGTTCCATAAAAGCTTCTCCTAGCTCATCCATGGACAAATCATCATCAAGAAGAGTTGAGGGGGTTACCTTGCTTGTGCTCTCATTTGCCATGAAGCACATATTGGCGGTGTCGATCTCCTCCTCGGATTCACTTTCGTCATCCCATGTTGCTTTCATAGCCTTCTTCTTGTATGGCTTCTTGGATGAAGATGGCTTCACTTGGTCCGGACACTCCGCTACTATGTGTCCCGGCTTTTGGCAATTAAAGCAAATGATCTTCCTTTCTTCCTTGCCTCCTTGCCATCTCCTCCGTCCTTGGAACTTTGCCTTGTTGTACATCCTCCGGACGTTTTTGACTAGAAGTGAGAGCTCCTCGTCATCTTCTTCTTCATCATCTTCGTCGGAGTAAGTAGCATGACTTTTGAAGGCAATGGTCTTCTTTTTGGTAGGTGCCATGTCCTCCCTTGCCTTTCTCTCCATTTCATGGGTCTTCAAGTTCCCAATGAGTCCAATGAGCTCAATCTCATCTTTATCATTGAGTTCCTTCAATGTTGTAGCTTTCACTTCCCATGATGGAGGAAGAGCCCGGATGATCTTTCTCACCCTTTGATCATTGTTGATTTCTTCACCTAGAGAAGCAAGACCATTAGTAATCTTTGTAAACTTAGTAACCATATCATCTATGGTTTCATTCTCTTGCATGCAAAAATTTTCATATTGGGACCGAAGAAGGTCTATCTTGGCCCTCTTCACTTGTGATGTCCCCTCATGTGTTACTAGCAAATGGGTCCAAATCTCATAGGCGGATTTGCAATGGATGACTCTAGCTATGTCATCATCATTGAGGGCTTGTAGGAGTGCATAATGAGCCCTAGCATTGGCATCAAACTCCTTGGTCTCAATTTCGGACCAAGTAGATTCATCACCGGGGGTACACTAAAGGACTTAGTCACGGCCTTTGCAACTCGGCTACCTAGAGATTGCAAGAAAACGGTCATCTTAACCTTCCATATGGGAAAGTTAAGTCCATCAAACTTAGGGGGGGTCTTAATTCCATCGGCCATGTTTACTATGTGGAAATGAATGAAGTGATTAGCAATATAAGGATCTCTCTAAGGTTGTTAAGCCAAATCCTAGAGTCCAAGCTCTGATACCAATTGAAATACACCTAGAGGGGGGGTGAATAGGTGTAATTGCTAATCTAATGATCTTTTTAAATATTACTTAAGTGAGTGATGCAACGATCTCTCAAAACACGACTAAGAGCCGAATACCCCTTGCGAGGTTCTGAACTCCTTCCTCCCAATTCCCCTTAAATGGGTTAGAGGTGCGCAATGCAACCGTGTTGTATTGAGGTGTGATCGAACAATTCCAAGTATGAAATGCGATGATGAAATGCACACAAGTAATGTAGCAAGAAAAGTAAACAAGTAAGGATTGCACAAATAAAATGTTAGTTCTCAAGCAATAAATTGAAAGCAAGTAAAGCAAGAGAGAATTAGACAAGATGACACAAAAGCAATCGCAAACAAAGTGATTTGTTTCGAGGTTCGAGCCCGTAGCTCTAGTCCCCGCCTTCACCTCCGTGAAGGGTTTCCACTATCCCCTTAGGATCCCGTACAAGTTAGGCCTCCAAAGACCTCAAGCCCGTAGCTTCACCTTACAAAGAAATTCCCCTTAGGAACTTGTCTCCACAAGAACAAAGGATTACAAATTTGTGATCTCAACTAGACCACAACACTCTTTCTCTTTTACAAACACTCTCACACTTTTACAACTTCACCTATAGAAAGAATATGAAATTTTTGGCTCTATGAAGTGTGGTGAGAAAAGCTTCAGTTGTAGAGTGATATTAGAGATCAAACAACAACTGAAAAACCAATTTTGAAAGAATGGAAATGAAAGCTTTAAACTATTTTTCTCTTTCTCTTGAAAACTATGAAAACTTGTATTTTTCTTGGTGTCAAACTAAGGCCTATTTCCCACTATTTATAGGGAGAGAATAGGTTAAAAACTCTGATTTTTCCAGCTAATATCACCTGCAAAAGCACCCCAACAACCCTCTAAAAAGTCTGTTAAAACAGAAAATAAAACAGTTTTTCAGAACAGCCCAAAGAGGAAAGAGCCGTTGGAGGTGTTGCAGGCCTACCGGTCGACTGCCGGTCGACCGGGACCCTGCTGGCAAAAGAGCCGTTATGGCTCCGGTCGACTGCCGGTCGACCGATCTCAAGAAAGGAAACACAGTTTCCTTCTACCGGTCGACCGACCCAGTCGACCGGAAGGATACAGAGAGCAAACGTCTAATTTCGGTCGACCGGTCTGTTGGTCCGGTCGACCGACAGACATGCACAACTTGTGCATGTCCGGACACAGCAGCCGGTCGACTGGGCCGGTCGACCGGTCTGCCTGGAAAACTGTTTTTCTGGGCAGATTTTAAGATAGAAAAATTTTGTATAAAATCTTTAAAAAATCTGAAGCTAAGTTTTATGCTGAAAATAGTTTATATACATGTATTTAAACAAGTTTTTGAAGATGTAAAGCTTTGGGTACATGTATGTATAAACTAAGGCATAAACCTAGAAATAAATATTTTGAGAACATAGAAACATACAAAACAAATGTGTGTGCAAATCCTAGAGCCAAATTTCACATATTCTAACTTTACAAAACTAAACTTACAAACTACAATGGTCTTCAAGACTTCAACTTGAGCTATCTTCTCTTGATCTTCAATATTGCACTTAGAGCCCAATTTGACTTGTCTTGAGTTCAAAAGCTTGTATTTGAGTCCAAAAACTTTGTATATGAGTGAGAGTACTTCTAGTATGATAATAAACCTGAAACACACTTAAACAACAAATAATATTAGTACCAATAACTAATATGTTTTGTAATCATCAAAATACACTAAACATGGGTTGATTGTAACCTTGGGCCAACAATCTCCCCCTTTTTGATGATGACAAAACATATGAGTTATTAAACAAATAAAAGAAGAAAGAGCTTGGAAAGCTCCCCCTTAAACAATGCTATGTATTTAACATGAATATGAACACTATGTAAACATACATAAAGCATTGAAAAATATCATCACCAAAAAAATAAACTATCATAAGGAATAACAAAATTTAAAACAAACCATATATTTAAAACAAACATATATTTTCTCCCAAAACTAATATATATTTATATTTCTCCCCCTTTTTGTCATACATCAAAAAGGGTTAAAAAAAATTTTAAGACAAAACAAAACAAACATATTAGAAACCAAAACAAAACAAACTAAGATATTTTAAGTATCAATCTTACATACATTCAATTCACCACAAATAAATGAAAATCTTGCATAATCTAAAGGTTTTGTGAAAATATCTGCAAGTTGAAAATCTGTGGAAACAAAATCAATATCTATGTCACCTTTTTCAAAGTGATCTCTAAGAAAATGATATCTAATGTCTATATGTTTGGTTTTACTATGTTGATTAGCATTTTTGGTCATGTGAATAGCACTAGTATTATCACAATAAATCTTAACATGATCAAAATGTAAATCAAAATCGAGAAGAGTATGTTTCATCCAAAGTACTTGTGCACAACAAGCTCCGGCTGCTACATACTCCGCCTCGGCGGTTGAAAGGGCTACACTATTTTGCTTTTTGGAAGACCAAGACACAAGACAATTGCCCAAGAATTGGCAAGTGCCACTTGTGCTCTTCCTATCTACCCTACAACCGGCATAGTCGGCATCCGAATAACTAGTCATGGTAAATTGGTTAGTTTTCGGATACCACAAACCTAAATCAATTGTGCCCTTAAGATACCTAATTATGCGTTTTACCGCTATTAAGTGTGATTCCTTAGGACATGATTGAAAACGTGCACATAAACATACGGAAAACATTATATCCGGCCTACTAGCCGTAAGATAGAGTAAACTACCAATCATTCTACGAAATAATTTGATGTCTACATCCTTACCTTGTTCGTCTTTGTCAAGTTTCGTAGTGGTTGCCATGGGAGTCTTTGCTACTTTGGATCCTTCAAGCCCGAACCTCTTGATGAGTTCTTTGGTGTACTTGGCTTGGTTGATGAATGTCCCATCACTACGTTGCTTGATTTGAAGTCCAAGGAAGAAGTTGAGCTCCCCCATCATAGACATCTCAAATTCCTTTTTCATGCATGACTCAAAATTCTTGCAAAGTGAAACATTAGTAGATCCAAAAATAATGTCATCAACATAAATTTGAACTATGAGGATATCTAGATCTATATGTTTGGTAAATAATGTTTTATCAACTTTTCCTTTCTTAAAATCATTTGAAATAAAAAATGAAGACAATCTTTCATACCAAGCCCTAGGGGCTTGTTTCAAACCATATAGTGCTTTATCTAATTTATAAACATAATTAGGGTGTGTAGGATCAACAAACCCGGGGGGTTGTTCAACATACACCTCCTCATCAATATAACCATTAAGAAAAGCACTCTTTACATCCATTTGAAATAACTTAAAATCTTTAAATGAGGCATATGCTAAGGTCATCCGTATGGCTTCGAGCCGTGCTACGGGTGCAAAGGTTTCTTCAAAATCGATTCCTTCGATTTGAGTGTAACCTTGGGCAACTAACCTAGCCTTGTTTCTAACTACATTACCCGATTCATCCAACTTGTTCTTAAAGATCCATTTAGTGCCAATAGTTGGTCTATCTTGGGGCCTAGGAACAAGGTGCCAAACTTGATTGCGCTCAAATTGATTGAGCTCCTCTTGCATTGCAAGCAACCAATATGAATCGGCCTCGGCCTCGAGGACATTTTTAGGTTCTATGTGTGAAATAAAAGCAAAATTACCACAAAAATCTTGAATCTTAGAGCGAGTGGTTACCCCTTTTGATACTTCACCTATGACGAGGTCCTTGGGATGATGAGGATTGAATCTCCAATCCTTTGGTAGTGGTTGAGAGGGCTCCTCTTCATTTGCTCGATGTTCATTTCCTTGAGCCTCTTCCACTTTGGCTTCACTTCCATCACCATCCTTTGGCTTGTCTCCCATGGTAGAAGCATCCTCCAAGGTCACTTTCTCCAAGCCTTCATCTAAAGCATCAATTTCTACACAATTCTTAACAAACTTGTTAGATTCCTCAAATTTAATATGAATAGATTCCTCAATAGTCAAAGTTGACCTATTGAAGACTCTATAAGCCTTACTAGTATTTGAGTAACCTACAAAAATAGCCTCATATGCTTTTGCATCAAATTTTCCCAAATTAATATTTGTATTTAAAACAAAACATTTGCAACCAAACACTTTGAAATAAGAAACATTGGGTTTTCTAGAAAAATACATCTCATAAGAAGTCTTAGTAGTATTTTTACATAGGAAAACACGATTTGCAATGTAACATGAAGTATGAACGGCCTCGGCCCACAATTAATGTGGTAGACCATATTCATTTAACATTGTCCTAGCCATCTCTTGTAAAGTACGATTTTTCCGCTCAACTACTCCATTTTGTTGTGGAGTTCTAGGACAAGAAAGTTCATGTTTTATTCCATGTTCCTCACAAAAAGTGGTAAAGGGAAGGTTAATGAACTCACCTCCTCTATCACTTCTTATTTTAATTATTGAGGAGTCATTTTCCTTTTCAACTCTTTTCTTAAAGACTTGAAAATGTGAAAAGGTTTGACTTTTATGCTCAAGAAAATAAACCCAAGTAAAACGCGAAAAATCATCTACTAAAACAAAAGCAAATCTACTCCCACTTAAACTTTTGGTTTGTGTAGGGCCAAATAAATCCATGTGGATTAGCTCTAATGGACGTGATGACATGATATCCTTAATTGATTTGAATGAGGACTTAGTTTGTTTCCCAAATTGACATGCGTCACAAACTCGGTCCTTTTCAAAGTTCAATGAAGGAATACCCTTCACCATTTCCTTAGAGTTAAGCCTAGAAATATGATCAAACGAAACGTGGCCTAATCTCCTATGCCACAACCAAGAGTCGTCATCGAGGGCTTTTAAACATGTTATATTACAAGACATATTTAGCATATCAATCATATAAACATTGCTTTCACGAAAACCGGAAAATACACAAACATTAGAAGTTCTATCAATCACTTTACAAGAAACATTATCAAAAACAACATCAAAACCTTTATCACAAAGTTGACTAACACTCAAGAGATTATGCTTGAGGCCATCAACTAAAACTACATTTTCAATTAAAGGAGAGGTGCCAAGTTTTACATTACCAATACCGATGATTTTACCCTTGGCGTCATCTCCGAAGGTGACGGTGCCACCTTCATGATATCTTGATAGGGTTGCAAAGTTGTTGATGTCCCAAGTCATGTGCCTTGAGCAACCGCTATCAAGATACCACAAACCTCTACGTCGTTGGGCTTTGGAAAGTACCTACATCATTTAAAATAATAGTTGATTTTGGTACCCAAACTTTCTTGGGTCCTTGAAAGTTAGTGTTACGAACCCAAACATTATGGTGTGATGCACTTAGTCTATCATAACAAAAATTAGCTAAGTGTCCTTTCCGTCCACAATGTGAACATGTGTACACTTTTCTATATATGAATGCATGATGTGTAGTAGTGTGAGCATGCTTTTGGGGTTTGCCATGTTGTTTAGGTTGTGTAGCATGTACATGAGCATGAGCATGAGCATGATGAACATTTTTCTTAGGAGCTTGTTTCTTAGGAAACATATTCTCCATCTTCTTCTTATCAAACTCACTACACTTTTTCAAAACAACATCTAATGAGTCTAATCTTTCCTTAAGCAAGGCAATCTCATTAGAATCTACAAATGGGGTCTTTCCTTTACAAGTAATCTTATATTTTTCAAAATCATTTTTAGTGGAAACTAAAGAAGAATGTAAATCATTATTTTCTTTAGAAAGATTTACAATTTGAATATTAAGAGATTCATTATCCTTTTTCATTTTTAAATATTTCTTCTTTAAGAAGTCATAATTACTAGAAAGTTCCATAAAAGCTTCTCCTAGCTCATCCATGGACAAATCATCATCAAGAAGAGTTGAGGGGGTTACCTTGCTTGTTCTCTCATTTGCCATGAAGCACATATTGGCGGTGTCGATCTCCTCCTCGGATTCACTTTCGTCATCCCATGTTGCTTTCATAGCCTTCTTCTTGTATGGCTTCTTGGATGAAGATGGCTTCACTTGGTCCGGACACTCCGCTACTATGTGTCCCGGCTTTTGGCAATTAAAGCAAATGATCTTCCTTTCTTCCTTGCCTCCTTGCCATCTCCTCCGTCCTTGGAACTTTGCCTTGTTGTACATCCTCCGGACGTTTTTGACTAGAAGTGAGAGCTCCTCGTCATCTTCTTCTTCATCATCTTCGTCGGAGTAAGTAGCATGACTTTTGAAGGCAATGGTCTTCTTTTTGGTAGGTGCCATGTCCTCCCTTGCCTTTCTCTCCATTTCATGGGTCTTCAAGTTCCCAATGAGTCCAATGAGCTCAATCTCATCTTTATCATTGAGTTCCTTCAATGTTGTAGCTTTCACTTCCCATGATGGAGGAAGAGCCCGGATGATCTTTCTCACCCTTTGATCATTGTTGATTTCTTCACCTAGAGAAGCAAGACCATTAGTAATCTTTGTAAACTTAGTAACCATATCATCTATGGTTTCATTCTCTTGCATGCAAAAATTTTCATATTGGGACCGAAGAAGGTCTATCTTGGCCCTCTTCACTTGTGATGTCCCCTCATGTGTTACTAGCAAATGGGTCCAAATCTCATAGGCGGATTTGCAATGGATGACTCTAGCTATGTCATCATCATTGAGGGCTTGTAGGAGTGCATAATGAGCCCTAGCATTGGCATCAAACTCCTTGGTCTCAATTTCGGACCAAGTAGATTCATCACCGGGGGTACACTAAAGGACTTAGTCACGGCCTTTGCAACTCGGCTACCTAGAGATTGCAAGAAAACGGTCATCTTAACCTTCCATATGGGAAAGTTAAGTCCATCAAACTTAGGGGGGGTCTTAATTCCATCGGCCATGTTTACTATGTGAAAATGAATGAAGTGATTAGCAATATAAGGATCTCTCTAAGGTTGTTAAGCCAAATCCTAGAGTCCAAGCTCTGATACCAATTGAAATACACCTAGAGGGGGGTGAATAGGTGTAATTGCTAATCTAATGATCTTTTTAAATATTACTTAAGTGAGTGATGCAACGATCTCTCAAAACACGACTAAGAGCCGAATACCCCTTGCGAGGTTCTGAACTCCTTCCTCCCAATTCCCCTTAAATGGGTTAGAGGTGCGCAATGCAACCGTGTTGTATTGAGGTGTGATCGAACAATTCCAAGTATGAAATGCGATGATGAAATGCACACAAGTAATGTAGCAAGAAAAGTAAACAAGTAAGGATTGCACAAATAAAATGTTAGTTCTCAAGCAATAAATTGAAAGCAAGTAAAGCAAGAGAGAATTAGACAAGATGACACAAAAGCAATCGCAAACAAAGTGATTTGTTTCGAGGTTCGAGCCCGTAGCTCTAGTCCCCGCCTTCACCTCCGTGAAGGGTTTCCACTATCCCCTTAGGATCCCGTACAAGTTAGGCCTCCAAAGACCTCAAGCCCGTAGCTTCACCTTACAAAGAAATTCCCCTTAGGAACTTGTCTCCACAAGAACAAAGGATTACAAATTTGTGATCTCAACTAGACCACAACACTCTTTCTCTTTTACAAACACTCTCACACTTTTACAACTTCACCTATAGAAAGAATATGAAATTTTTGGCTCTATGAAGTGTGGTGAGAAAAGCTTCAGTTGTAGAGTGATATTAGAGATCAAACAACAACTGAAAAACCAATTTTGAAAGAATGGAAATGAAAGCTTTAAACTATTTTTCTCTTTCTCTTGAAAACTATGAAAACTTGTATTTTTCTTGGTGTCAAACTAAGGCCTATTTCCCACTATTTATAGGGAGAGAATAGGTTAAAAACTCTGATTTTTCCAGCTAATATCACCTGCAAAAGCACCCCAACAACCCTCTAAAAAGTCTGTTAAAACAGAAAATAAAACAGTTTTTCAGAACAGCCCAAAGAGGAAAGAGCCGTTGGAGGTGTTGCAGGCCTACCGGTCGACTGCCGGTCGACCGGGACCCTGCTGGCAAAAGAGCCGTTATGGCTCCGGTCGACTGCCGGTCGACCGATCTCAAGAAAGGAAACACAGTTTCCTTCTACCGGTCGACCGACCCAGTCGACCGGAAGGATACAGAGAGCAAACGTCTAATTTCGGTCGACCGGTCTGTTGGTCCGGTCGACCGACAGACATGCACAACTTGTGCATGTCCGGACACAGCAGCCGGTCGACTGGGCCGGTCGACCGGTCTGCCTGGAAAACTGTTTTTCTGGGCAGATTTTAAGATAGAAAAATTTTGTATAAAATCTTTAAAAAATCTGAAGCTAAGTTTTATGCTGAAAATAGTTTATATACATGTATTTAAACAAGTTTTTGAAGATGTAAAGCTTTGGGTACATGTATGTATAAACTAAGGCATAAACCTAGAAATAAATATTTTGAGAACATAGAAACATACAAAACAAATGTGTGTGCAAATCCTAGAGCCAAATTTCACATATTCTAACTTTACAAAACTAAACTTACAAACTACAATGGTCTTCAAGACTTCAACTTGAGCTATCTTCTCTTGATCTTCAATATTGCACTTAGAGCCCAATTTGACTTGTCTTGAGTTCAAAAGCTTGTATTTGAGTCCAAAAACTTTGTATATGAGTGAGAGTACTTCTAGTATGATAATAAACCTGAAACACACTTAAACAACAAATAATATTAGTACCAATAACTAATATGTTTTGTAATCATCAAAATACACTAAACATGGGTTGATTGTAACCTTGGGCCAACAGTGAAGATTTCCAAAGAAGAATTGTGTCTAGGTTTGTTTGTTGTAAGATTTTATTTTTAGATAAAATGTAAAGGATAGATTAATTGGTGGATTGCTCAAGTTCATATATACTCACACACAAGATTTATACGTTTTCAAAATAGGGCTTTCATTTTGGAAAATACCGTTTTGGTTTTTAAGCATAGAAATAAACATGTGTTTTATCAAAACTTAATTTAGAGCTTAATGTCAAAAACATAGATATTTCATCATATATGTGTGTGGATCATATCCATACACACTAAGCTTCAAAAGTGTTTAAAATATCTTGTTTTCATATTTGGAGGAGTTTTGGAAAAATCGATTTTCAATTTGGAAAAATCATTTTGGAAAATACAGATTCTTGTTTATGGCAAATCTTTTATATTATAAAAATAGTTCAAAATATTTATAATATGTTTTGCTTTTTACTCAAACATGTTTGTATATCAAAATATATTACTGAACTTATTTTTGTAGATTTTTGGAGAATTTATGGGATTTTATTGAAGGTAAAATGATAAGTTTTTAATCCCTAAAAAAAAGTTGGACTGGCCTTCTGCCGGTCTACGGAACCAAAGTCGGTCGACAAGGCAGTCAACCGACATGCACAAACATGCACGGCCAGGGCCGATCGACCGCCCGGTCGACCGCCAGAGAGCCTCTGCTCTCTGGAAATGGCCCGGTCGACCGGGCGGTCGACCGTTGGGTCATTTGCCAGGCAACGGTCAACCGGGCGGTCGACCGCTGGCTGTTAGATCACCAAAGTGTTCATTCTTATTTCGAGGAGGCGGACTTGCGGGTTCACATTGTTTCGAGTTCTAGTGAGAGCTCGGTGTAGAGGTGCGGCCTCGGTAAGCTAGTGTGCTTGCGGTGTGTAGTTCTTGCGAGAACAAAAGAGGGACTAGTGAGTCAAAGAGTTCTAGTGTGAACTCCTAGTAGGTGTTACCGCACCGAGTGATCCGGTGGGATCAGTTTATAATGGAAATCCTTCATAGTGTTGAAGGCGAGGACGTAGAGCAAGAGTGCTCGAACCTCAAAATAAATTTCTCGTGTTTGCGATTGCTCTCTCTCACTTGTGTTTATATCTTGCATGCTTAAATTGCTTCCATCTTTATATGCTTGATGTATTTATACTCTATTGATTATATGCTTGGGTTTGTTTGCTCACACTTTTATTCAATGGAGAGATCTATAGCGGCACCTGATTGGTCACTAATGTTGCACATTTATTATCATATTTCCATACTTATTATAGAATAAAATCTGCATTGTCCTAATTAAATGTTTAATTTATTTGCAGGCCCATTCCTTAAGGAGATGAAGAGAAACAAGCCCAAAATCCCACCAAATTCTGATTAATTCAGAATTAATTTGAAATGAAGAAATCAGGGCAAAATCTTGGCATATAAGAAAGTTGAGAAGAATCCTCCCTGAATCAAGATGAAGAAATCAGGGCAAAATCTTGGCATATAAGGAAGTTGAGAAGAATCCTCCCTGAATCAAGATGAAGAAATCACGGCAAAATCTTGGCATATAAGGAAGTTGAGAAGAATCCTCCCTGAATCAAGATGAAGAAATCAGGGCAAAATCTTGGCATATAAGGAGGTTGAGAAGAATCCTCCTTGAATCAAGCACAATCAAAGGCTGTTTTGTCAACTTTTGAGGCAAAAACAAGAAAATCAGAAGAAGATACGGGAAATACATCAGACCAGGAGATCCCCCAATCTTCCTAGGATCTTCTCCTTTAGGTTTTTCCCTATAAATACTGGTTTTAGCTGAGCAAAAGAGAGAACGATGCAGAGATAGGATTTAGCCTAGTTTTCCATTTTTTAGTGTAGGTTTTTGTTTTTCTTTTCATGTAATTTTTAGCTTTCATTTATGTAATTCAGAGGAGTTCAGACTTACATAGAAGAACAAGAATGAAGCTTGAGCTGAGAGTGACACCGGTGTAAGATTTTTTTCTTTTCTTTTATCGTTGTGAAATCAAATCTGTATTCTCTCTTTGTATGTATTTCATTTTAGTTTTCTTCTTCTTCTTCTTTTCTACTTCACTCTTCTTTTGGTACAATTGTCTTCCAAGTGAGTCTAAAAGTATCGAAAGAGTCTTACCTTTGCGAGTGCCACCGATAGCTCATGACGATGGATGTGAGTCTCTCTGTATCATTTCATGCTTGAAGTTATCTTGATGATGTAATGTGAAAAAGACAATACTCAACTCTTATGGGCTATACGTTGATTGCCTCCACTTCAAGGTAACATCGTCGCCAAAGATTCAATGTAAGCTTTTGGTAAAAAGAAGGTAAGTAATTATTTTTCTTTCTTTTCTTTTATTTCTGTAGATTAAATCACCAACACCACATCTTTCAAATCTTTCTTTTCCAATTTATTTGTATATAGTCATTTTCTGATTTTCTCCACCTTCTCCATCTATCGCTTTCTTTCTAACTTAACCTAACTTTTTTTTCATTTTCATTTCTTAAAACAAAGAAGAACTTTCATTTTTTTCTTCATAAAGATTTCAATTAAAAAACCTTGAACGCTTCTATCGCAAACCCTCCTTGTGGATCACGACCCGCATAGCCACTTGCTATCGCGGTAGAATTGAGCACTTGCACATATTTATTTTTAAGTTCTGTAATTCCGTATTTTGTGTGCAGGTAAAGCTTCAATCAGCACCTCAACTCTTATCTAGAGGAATCTTGAGGAGTTAGTCCGGAGCCCTTCACCGGGAATTCAGCTACATTATTAAGTTATACCTTGTGTGTTTAGCACAATAGTTTTTAGTTTACATAAATAGTTTTAATTCCACATTAATTCATCAATTAGATTAGCTAGTCACCTATTCACCCCCCTCTAGGTGATTTCAATTTGTATCAGAGCCTCGTGCTCTTGATTTGGGTCTAACAACCTAGAGTTAAAGATCCTCATTTATACCTAATCACAATGTTTGTACACACACATGAATTTCATGTTACCTCCCACTTTTGATATTCTTAATATCCAAACTTGAAAGGTTAAGATGTCAATGTACCTCAAAGGCCTAGGTATTCATGTTTATCTTGCTATCATTATGAACTCATACTTTAGTAATAACAAGTATCTTGAGGCTAACTTAAAAGCCATCCATACTTTAAAGTCAACCCTAAATGATGAATATTTATCTAGGGTTTCTAACTTTGATTCGACTTTTATAGTATGAAACACTATAGTCTTCCTTGACGAACAAGAGCAATACTATGCGGGGAGCGACTCAGATGTTAGAAGTAATGCTTCCAACTTGTGCTACATGGTCCAAGGGGATAACCCCCTTGAGGTAAACTCCAAATCCGAGTTAGAAGAAGATATTGACATGTCTTATGATGAGCTTGAATCATTTTGTCAATAACTTCTTCAAAAATATGAGTTGCTTAAAAAGGAAAAATAAGAAATGAAAAATAATTTGATTCCTTGTTAAAAGAAAAAGATTCTTTTCAAAATAAATTGGAATGCATTTCAAAAGAAAATGATATGTTGAAAAAAGGATAATATTACCTTGACTTCTAAATTAAATAATCTTTGTGAAGGAAATACTTCTTTGAAAAATAAGATTGTTTTGGTAGAAAAAGAAAAGAAAATTTCTTTTAATGAAAATAACTCTTTGTAAAGAAAAATTATTGAAAAAGAAAAGGAAAATGTTTCTAAAAAGAAAAAGAATGTTGATTCTCATTCTCACCATGCTTTTCATGCTACTATCAATAAAAATGAGATTAAATTTTTAAAAAATAGAATTGATTGTTTGAGCTTAACTTTGAGTAATTGTGCATTCAATCATAATAGATTGGAAACCTTGTTTCAAAAGACACAAGCTCCACATGTACATGCACATCACCGACGGCGCACATATGCACACTTTACCCATCATGATCACACTCATCCTCATGTGCATTTTAGAGTGTACAAATGTACACATTGCGACCGCAAAGGCCATTTAGCAAAGTTTTGTTTTGATAAGATAAATCATATTAATTTTGCTAATAAAAATGTTTGGGTTCTGAATAAGACTAACCCCGTGGACCCAAAAGAAAATAGGTACCAAAATCTTCGCCTCTTGTGTTTGATATAGGCGTGGGCTCTCACATGACGTGAGAGGGTTGGTGCCTTGGTGGTGGATGCATGGGCTTGACGGACACTACAAATTGATGCACCGCTATCAAGAAAGTTTGGTGGGAAGACCACCATGTTTTGGAGACTTAGAGTATAGTTCGTTGGTTTGGTAATTATCTCTAAACTCCTATTTTAATTTGCATGCTTCTACTTAGATAATATTTTTTCGTTTTGTGCTTATTGTGGTAATACTTATTTAGATGTAGTTTTTGTCAAAACTTGTATATATACTTATACAAGTAGTAAGCAACATTTGATTCTTATTTGTTTGTACTTCATTGCTCATTTGTACTCATTATATGTACATGTATAACCTAGTTTTGATAATTCCCTCATTTTTACTTGTTTTGCCTATTTTTTTGTTTTGATTCATGTATATGTAATTGTTGCTCAAAACTAATAAATATACATGTATACCGTTGAGTCACTTGCCTTCATGCAAATACTATTATGGACTCTTTTGATTTTCGGGATATGTATGCATATTATTAGTTTTGATAAATCATACATATACCCTAAAGTTTGTTCTTAAATGAAAAATAAATTTTTATGATTTTCATATTTGTTTGATAAAAAGATATTCATGTTTATTGTGAGCCTCATTGACTATTTTCATGAATATGCTATTCACATGTATGTATGTTTTCTATATATGTATACTTCAAATTTCAAATAATATCAATTTCTATTGGTATTTTCATTTTCATACATATATATGATTTGATTGTGATTGTTTTACAATAGTCATTACATGTTTAAAGCACAAATTATGTTTATGCTAGCTTGACTTAAATCTTGATTTCAAATTGATATCTCATTTGTTATTTAAATAAGCTTATGCATTATTTTCAATTGGTATTTTTATTAAAATTTACAATATACTTTATTTGGTATCAATATATTTTGATTGGGTTTCGATTTAAATTGGTATAAAAAATGTTTTACCTTTCATTTCAAATTGGTATCAAAATTAGTATCAACATTGTTTTACCTTTTATTTGGTATCAAAATTTACCATACATTTCAATTGGTATCAAAATATAAAATATTTTCTTTCTTTAGTATCAAAATGTAAAATGTTTCAATTTCAATTGGTATCACAAATTTTCAATTTTAAATGGTATCAAAATCTTGTGATATCTCAAAATTGATTTGTTAATTTAAGAAAAAATTCAAAATTTGTTTTATTACTTTAAATAATTATCAAAATTTGTGTTAAAAATGTTTTGTTAGGTATTGCCTATATGCAAGGGGAGCTTAACATCTTTTCTATATATAAATTCATGTTGAGTGTATCTTATATTGAGAAACTTGACATTTCTTCTTTTATGTGATACACGTGTGTAGGAGGAGCTTAACATCTCCACTTATGCATTGTATATTATACTTTATGTTAGTTAGGATTTTGTCATCCCTTCTTCATGTAAGGCATGAATGCAGAGGAGCTAACTTTACGTCTCCTCTTCATGATTGTATATCACACACACACACACACACACACACACACACACACACACACACACACAGCTTTATTGTTGATTTTTTCACCCCTTTGTTGATGATTGACAAAAAGAGGGAGAATGATTTTGAGTTGAGTTTACATATGAATATTTATAGTTTGAGTTTATGTTTATACAAAAAGAGGAAAAATGAATTTAAAAGTGTAAACAAAAAGGGGGAGAAAAGTGTTTGGGAAAAGGATTTTTGACTTATGCATGTTTCTCTCACCTTGTTTATGCATGTATATTTGCCCTTCATTGCAATATCTATTTGTTTATTGTTATGCATGAGTTAAGGGGGAGCTTCTATGAAGCTTTACTTTAATCCATGCATATATACTCCATTAGTTTTGTCATCATCAAAATGGGGGAGATTGGTTGCCCAAAGGCCCATCACTCTAATTTTGATGACGATTAACTCATGTAGTTATAGTACTAATGATCTTGTGTTTAAATTAGTGTCAGATATTTGATCAAGTTCTTAGTTGGTATTTAGCTTCAAAAAAGGATTTAAAGTCAAGTTTTGGAGCTAGCACGTGTTGATTCAAGAGCTTGTGTTTAAGTTTTGGAGTTAGCTTGTATTGATTCAGAGCTTGTATTTTCAAAAAAGACTTGGTTTAGGTTTGTTTGTTGTAAGTTTTGTTTTTAGATAAAATATAAAGAATAGATTAGTTGGTGGATTGCTCAAGTTCATATACACTCACACACAAGATTTATATGTGTTTTCATAATAGAGCTTTCCTTTTAGAAATTACCGTTTTGGTTTTAAGCTTTGAAATAAACACGTGTTTTATCAAAACTTAATTTAGAGCTTAATGTCAAAAATATAGATATTTCATCATATATGTGTAGTGGATCATATCCATACACACTAAGCTTCAAAAGTGTTTAAAATATCTTGTTTTCATATGTGGAGGAGTTTTGAAAAAATCGGATTTCAATTTAAAAAATCATTTTGAAAAAATACAGATTTTTATTTAAGGCAAATCTTTCATATTACAAAAATAGTTTAAAATGTTTGTAACATGTTTTGATTTTTACTCAAACATGTTTGTATATCAAAATATATTACTGAAACTTATTTTTGTAGATTTTTAGAGAATTTATGAGATTTTATTGAAGGTAAAATGATAAGTTTTTAATCCCTAAAAAAAGTTGGACTGGCCTTCTGTCGGTCGACCGAGACAGAAGTCGGTCGACCGGGCGGTCGACCGACATGCACAAGCGTGCACGGCCAAGGGCCGGTCGACCGCCAGAGAGCCTCTACTCTCTGGAAATGGCCCGGTGGACCGGGCGGTCGACCGCTGGGTCATTTACCAGGTAACGGTCGACCAGCTGATCGATCGCTGGCAAATCGGTTAGAAATCTGACCGTTGGCCAGTTGACCGGGTGGTCAACTGCCAGCAGTCCAGACTGCTGAGTTGGCCTCCAACGATCACATTTTTGAAGCCTATAAAAGGGGCTTCTCTTGGACTGTTTTAAACAAGATTTTAAGTGGGTTTTTGAGCTAGGTTTTCATATACTTCTAAGTATTTATCTCCACTTATTTTAGAGCCAAATACTTCCATATCAAGAGGAGAGTTTTTCAAGAGTGTTTTGCAAAAGTGATTTATTGAGTTTTCACCATCAAATCAATCCTTATTTTTCTCACATACACTTGAACTTTCCATTATCATATCTATCTTAATAGGAGAGTTGTTGTGAGAGTGATTTTAGGTGATCAAAGTGTTTAGATCACCAAAGTGTTCATTCTTGTTTTGAGGAGGCGGACTTGTGGGTTCACATTGTTTCGAGTTCTAGTGAGAGCTCGGTGTAGAGGTGCGGCCTCGGCAAGCTAGTGTGCTTGCGGTGTGTAGTTCTTGTGAGAACAAAAGAGACTAGTGAGTCAAAGAGTTCTAGTGTGAACTCTTTGTAGGTGTTGCCGCACCGAGTGATCCGGTGGGATAGCATACATACATACAAAGTCCCTACCTTTTGTGTTTAATGTAGGTGTGGGCTCTCACATGACGCGAGAGGGTTGGTGCCTTAGTGGTGGATGCATGGGCTTGATGGACACTAAACCGCTATCAAGAAAGTTTGGTGGGAAGACCACCATGTTTTGGAGACTTAGAGTATAGTTCATTGGTTTGGTAACTATCTCTAAACTCCTATTTTATTTTACATGCTTCTGCTTAGATAATATTTTTTGGTTTTATGCTTATTGTGGTAATACTTGTTTAGATGTAGTTTTTGTCAAAACTTGTATATATACTTGTACAAGTAGTGAGCAACATTTGATTCTTATATGTTTGTACTTCATTGCTTATTTGTACTCATTACATGTACATGTATAACCTAGTTTTGATGATTCTCTCATTTATACTTATTTTGCCTATTTTTTTTGTTTTGCTTCGTGTATATGTAATTGTTGCTCAAAACTAATAAATATACATGTATACCCTTGAGTCATTTGCCTTCATGCAAATATTATTATGGACTCTTTTTATGTTCAGGATATGTATGTATATTGTTAGTTTTGATAAATCATACATATACCTTAAAGTTTGTTCTTAAATGAAAAATAAATTTTTATGATTTTCATATTTGTTTGATAAAAAGATATTCATGTTTATTGTGAGCCTCATTGACTATTTTCATGAATATGCTATTCACATGATTGTACACTCACATTATTTCTTTGTTTACTCATGATTTTATTTCATGAGCACATTTTGAGCTTTATAGGTTTCGAGTGTCAACTTTTGTGTATTTAGTACAAATCATGAGATATATATGATTTGTTTTCATGTTTGAAGAATTTTTAACTAGTTTTCAAAAATTACTTTAAACTAGTTAGTTATTCTTCAATTGGTAGAGTTTTCATATTTTTCAAAATATTTTTCAAACTCTTGTTTTTGAAAACCCCTACCAACCCTTTAAAGGGCGGATGGATGGGCGACCATGCCTTGTATGCTTAAATTAAATATCTTTCATCATGTGCATGAAAAGGGTGAATCTTTATGAGTTATACACTTGATTCTCATCATATTTTCAATTGGTATCATAATTGATTTTTTTTATATACTCATATTTTTGTTTTCTATATATGTATGCTTCAAATTTTAAATAATATCAATTTCTATTGATATTTTCATTCTCATACATATATATGATTTGATTGTGCTTGTTTTACAATAGTCATTATATGTTTAAAGCACAAATTATGTTTATGCTAAGCTTGACATAAATCTTGATTTCAAATTGATATCTCATTTGTATTTTAATAAGCTTATGCATTATTTTCAATTGGTATTTTTATTAAAATTTACAATATACTTTATTTGGTATCAATATGCTTCGATTGGGTTTCGATTTAAATTGGTATAAAAAATGTTTTACCTTTCATTTCAAATTGGTATCAAAATTGGTATCAACATTGTTTTACCTTTTATTTGATGTCAAAATTTATCATATTTTTCAATTGGTATCAAAATATAAAATATTTTCTTTTATTAGTATCAAAATGTACAAATGTTTCAATTTCAATTGGTATCACAAATTTTCAATTTCAAATGATATCAAAATCTTGTGATATCTCAAAATTGATTTGTTGATTTAAGAAAAAATTCAAAATTTATTTTATTACTTTGAATAATTATCAAAATTTGTGTTAAAAATGTTTTGTTAGGTATTGCCTATATGCAAGGGGAGCTTAACATCTTTCTATATATAAATTGATGTTGAGTGTATCTTATAATGAGGAGCTTGACATCTCTTCTTTATGTGATACATGTGTGTAGGGGAAACTTAACATCTCCACTTATGCATTGTATATTATATTTTATATGAGTTAGGGTTTTGTCATCCCTTCTTCATGTAAGGCATGTATGCAGGGAACTAAGTTTACGTCTTCCTCTTCATGAATGTATATCGCATATATATACATATATATATATATATACATATATATATATATATATACATATATATATATATATATATATATATATATATATATCTTTATTATTGATTTGTTTTTCACCCCTTTGTTGATGTTTGACAAAAAGAGGGAGAATGATTTTGAGTTGAGTGTATATAGGCATATTTACAGTTTGAGTTTATGTTTTTACAAAAAGAGGGAAAATGATTTTGAATGTGTAAACAAAAAGGGGGAAAAAAGTGTTTGGGAAAAGGATTTTTGACTTATGCATGTTTCTCTCACCTTATTTATGCATATATATTTGTACTTTATTGCAATATCTATTTGTTTATTTTTATGCATGAGTTAAGGGGGGAGCTTCTATGAAGCTTGACTTTAATCCATGCATATATAACTCCATGAGTTTTGTCATCATCAAAAAGGGGAGATTGTTGGCCCAAAGGCCCATCACTCTAGTTTTAATGACGATTAACTTATGTAGTTATAGTATTAATTATCTTGTGTTTAAATTAGTCTCAGATATTTGATCAAGATTGGTGTTTAGCTTCAACAAAGGATTTAAAGTCAAGTTTTGAATTAGCACATGTTGATTCAAGAGCTTATGCATCAAGACCACATCAAGTAGACAAGAGGAGTCTACCTCATTGGATAAAGGTTTGGACCAAGTTAAGAGGAAGTGAAGATTTCCAAAGAAGAGTTGTGTCTAGGTTTATTTGTTGTAAGATTTTATTTTTAGATAAAATATAAAGGATAGATTAGTTAGTGGATTGCTCAAGTTCATATATACTCACACACAAGATTTATATGTGTTTTCATAATAGAGCTTTCATTTTAGAAAATACCGTTTTGATTTTTAAGCTTAGAAATAAACATGTGTTTTATCAAAACTTAATTTAGAGCTTAATGTCAAAAACATAGATATTTCATCATATATGTGTAGTGGATCATATCTATACACACTAAGCTTCAAAAGTGTTTAAAATATCTTATTTTCATATTTGGAGGAGTTTTGAAAAAAATTGATTTTTAATTTGAAAAAATCATTTTGGAAAAATATAGATTTTTGTTTAAGGCAAATCTTTCATATTACAAAAATAGTTCAAAATGTTTGTAACATGTTTTGATTTTTACTCAAACATGTTTATATATCAAAATATATTATTGAACTTATTTTTGTAGATTTTTAGAGAATTTATGGGATTTTATTGAAGGTAAAATGACAAGTTTTTAATCCCTAAAAAAGTTGGACTGGCCTTCTGCCAGTCGATCGAGCCAGAAATCGATCGACCGAGCGGTCGACCGACGTGCACAAATGTGCATGGCCAAGGGCCGGTCAGCTGCACGGTCGACCGCCAGAGAGCCTATGTTATCTGGAAATGGCCCGGTCGACCTGGCGGTCGACCGCTGGGTCATTTGCTAGGCAACGGTTGACTGGCCAGTCGACTGGCCGGTCGACCGCTAGCACAACGGTCAGAAATCTGACCGTTGGCCGCTCAACCGCTAGCAGTCCAGACTGTTGAGTTGGCCTCCAACGGTCACATTTTTGAGGCCTATTAAATGAGCTTCTCTTGGACTGTTTTAAACAAGATTTTAAATGGGTTTTTGAGCTAGTTTTTCATACACTTCTAAGTGTTTATGTCCACTCATTTTAGAGCCAAATACTTTCATATCAAAATGAGAGTTTTTCAAGAGTGTTTTGCAAAGTGATTTTTTGAGTTTTTCACCACCAAATCAATCCTTGTTTTTCTCACATACACTTGAACTTTCCATTGCCATATCTATCCTAATAGGAGAGTTGTTGTGAGAGTGATTTTAGATGATCAAAGTGTTCATTCGTTTTTTGAGGAGGTGGACTTGCGGGTTCGCGTTGTTTCGAGTTCTAGTGAGAGCTCGGTGTAAAGGTGCGACCTCGGCAAGCTAGTGTGCCTGTGGTGTGTAGTTCTTGTCGGAACAAGAGAGGGACTAGTGAGTCCAAGAGTCTAGTGTGAACTCCTTGTAGGTGTTGCGACACTGAGTAATCCGGTGGTATCAGTTTATAGTGAAAATCCTTCATACTGTTGAAGGCGGGGACGTAGAGCAAGAGTGCTCGAACCTCGAAACAAATCTTCCGTGTTTGCGGTTGCTCTCTATCTCTCACTTGTGTTTTTATCTTGCATGCTTTAATTGCTTTCATCTTTATATGCTTGATATATTTATGCTCTATTGATTATATGCTTGGGTTTGTTTTGCTCACACTTGTATTCAATTTAGAGAGCCATAGCGGCACCTCAACTCTTATCTAGAGGAATCTTGAGGAGTTAGTCCAGAGCCTTTCACTGAGAATTCGATTATACTCTTAGGTTATACCGTGTGTGTTTAGCACAATAGTTTTAGTTTGCATAAATAGTTTTAATTCCGCATTAATTCACCATTAGATAGCTAGTCACCTATTCACCCCTAGGTGATTTCATTGGCGATAGAGACAAAATCCTCCGTCAAACTTCAGCCGGCAAAGGGAGGTAGTTCTTCAAGTCAGCCACGCGTCAACAAGCAATATTCCTTCAAAGATGAGCATATCGATTCGTTGTTCAACTTACTCAACAAGAGCAACAGATTAAGGGTTCCTGAGGTTAGACGTCCTGAGGAAGTCGACAAGACCGACAATCTCAACTGCTGCCTGTATCATAGGATGCTAGGCATTCCACCAAGAGCTATTATGTCTTCAAAGATATTCTTCAAGCTCGATCGATGCAGAAGTGCTAAAATTACATCCAAAGCAGAAGAAAGTGACGGCTAATATGACATCATTTCTTCAGTTTGAAAAACAGCCTCCGGCACCGTCCAGAGTAGTTCCCATCTAGAAAGGAGAACTAAGAATGATCAATACGGACCCACATCATCAGCAGGAGAAAGGTCTTGTACCTATCCCTACACCTCAGGGAGAAATTATATGGGTTCATCCCGACCTTGTGGATGGGCAATAGTGGATTACTTGAAAATCACCTAGAGGGGGGGTGAATAGGTGATGATGCTAATCAAAGTGCAATTTAAAAATTTAAAGTCACAACAATCACCAAACAAGAATCACAAGATGAATGCAAGCAAGTATGACAATGAATATGATGAGCAAGTAATAAGTGCAAGCAAAGTAGAGTAAGGAGTGCAAGAATGTAAACCAAACGCAAACACAAGGATATGTTATCGAGGTTCGAGCACCCAGCTCTACTCCCCGCCTTCCCCAGAAGGATTCTAGCTACTTCCACTATCACAAAGATCTCAAATACAATGGAGTACCCAACTCCTACAATCTCAAGTACAAGTAATTTCCTTGGTAGTCAAAAGATCACAAACTCTCTCTTTCAAATATCTCTTCCCTTACAAAGGTCCTTAGAGAATATTGAGTAGGAATGAAGCTCTTGTTGGCCCAAGAGGTTACACTCTCCAATTGTTTTGTGTTTTGATGATGACAAACCAAATTAGTGCTATTTGGTACTAATGATTCTATTCAAGATAAGTTTCAGGTTTGTACCATGTTTAGAGACCATTCGCTTAGCTATTGCAAGAACTTCTAAGTTCCACAAAGCAAGGAAGGCAAATTGCACATCAAGGAAGGATCATAGAAGAGAAGGCTCTAGCAAGGCATTGGATGGCTCAAAGACTTGAAGATAGCACAAGAAGTCTTCATGTAATTTGCTTTTCAGTTTATAGTATGTTAAAGAATAGTGGATAGGTTTGAAGCTCTATCACACACGTTTTTGCGCACATGCTCATTCCAAAATAATTTCTTGTAAATTATACAAAAATATTTTGCATACAAGTTTTTGCCTACAGATATATATTTATGTTTTATACTATTCCCTGTTCAAAAGTATCTTTGTTAAAATCAAAATCCTCTTTGTTTTCTTTTCTAAAATCGTTTTTTGACCTGATCCGGTCAACCGGGGCAGTCGACCGAGTCTGTGTCAGTCTGGTCCGGTCGACCGGACCAGTCGACCGAAGTTCTGGCAGATGCACGTATCCATGTGCATGTCTGTCGGTCGACCGGGGCGGTCGACCGGACTATTGTTTTTGCTCACAGGTTTTCTCGGTCGACCGGGTCGGTCGACCGCTAGCCTATAACGGTCGAATTTTTGTGCTACCGGTCGACCGGCCCAGTCGACCGATCTGACCGTTTGAACAGTAACGGGCAGATTTTTAAGAGCTGTTTATTTTTGTCTTTTGTGTTTAAAAATTCGTTTAAGGATATATTTTGATCTAATTACCTTCTAAACATCAGTAATTATGTTTTATCCCTAAACCCTAGCCCTCTCCTATAAATAGGGGTGTTTGGGGAGAGATTGGTTACAACAATTTTGCTAGAAAATTCAAAAGTTTAAGGCTTTCAAAAGAGACTTGTTTCTTGGTTTTTGTGCTGAATTTCTCACTGATTTTCTGAAGGGTTTTCAAATACTCTCTGATTTAATTTTCTTTCTTCACTTACAAGAGCTTCATTCCTACTCAATATTCTCTAAGGACCTTTGTAAGGGAAGAGATATTTGAAAGAGAGAGTTTGTGGTCTTTTGACTACCAAGGAAATTACTTGTTCTTGAGATTGTAGGAGTTGGGTACTCCATTGTATTTGAGATCTTTGTGATAGTGGAAGTGGTCGGAATCCTTCTGGGGAAGGCGGGGAGTAGAGCTGGGTGCTCGAACCTCGATAACATATCCTTGTGTTTGCGATTGGTTTACATTCTTGCAATTCTTACTCTACTTTGATTGCACTTATTACTTGCTCATCATATTCATTGTCAAACTTACTTGCTTGCATTCATCTAGTGATTCTTGTTTAACTTTAAATTTTTATTTGCCCTTTGATTAGCTTCATCACCTATTCAACCCCCCCCCTCTAGGTGACTTTTCAATTGGTATCAGAGCCTGGACTCTAGGTTTGGCTTAACATCCATAGAGAGATCCTTAATTTTTGCTAATCAACATTCATTCATTCATCACTAGTAAACATGGCCGATAACATCAAAACCCCTCCTAAATTTGATGGACTTAATTTCCCAATTTGGAAGGTTAGGATGACTATATTTTTGCAATCTTTGGGTAGCTTAGTGGCCAAGTCCTTGACTAAACCCTATGTAGCACCCGATAGTGATGAGAGCACTTGGACCGACTTCAACTTTAGAGAATATGAGGCTAACTCCAAAGCCCAAAACTCCCTATTAACCGCCTTGAATGAGGATGACCTTACACGGGTAATTCATTGCCAATCCGCCTATGAGATTTGGCAACATTTATTGGTCACACACGAAGGGACTTCACAAGTCAAGAGAGCTAAAATAGTCTCTTGAGGTCCCAATATGAGTCATTCAAAATGCTTGATGAAGAATCTATTGATAGTATGATTACTCGTTTCACTAAAATCACTAATGGTCTTTCTTCATTAGGTGATGACATCTCCAACGATCAAAAGGTGCGGAAAGTGATTCGGGCGCTTCCTTCTTCATGGGAGATCAAGGCCACCACCTTAAAGGAGTTGAACGACAAGGACGAGATGGACATCATTAGTCTCATTGGGAACCTAAAGACCCATGAGATGGAGAAGAAGGCAAGAGAAGAAGCCACTACTTCAAAGAAGAAATCCATAGCCTTCAAGACTTCATCCACCAATGATGACGATGACGAAGACGAAGAAGAAGATGAGGAGCTAACTCTACTTGTGCGGAATGTCAAGAGGTTGTACCGAAAGAACAAGTTCAACTTCCGGAGAAAATTCGAAGGCAAAGAGGAGCGGAGGATCATTTGCTATAATTGCCGCAAACCCGGACATATCATGGCGGATTGTCCGGAGTTCAAGAAGAAGATGACTTCCTCCTTCAAGCCAAAGAAGCCGGAGGAGAAGAAAGCCTACAAAGCAACATGGGATTCGGAAAGCGAGTCCGAAGAGGAGGTGGATCAAGCTAACATGTGTTTCATGGCAAACACACCTAAGGTAACCCCTCAATCCCTTGATGATGAAGATGATGAACTAAGTAAGGAAGTTCTAGTACATGCCTTTGTAGAACTTTCTGAAACTTATGATAACAAGAAACTTGAATGCTTAAAATTGCAAAAAGAAGTTGCTTTTCTAAGAATCAACTTGCCATTGTTTCTAAAGAAAAAGATGATATTTCTTCTAATTTCATTTCCATGCAAAAGAATTTTGTGCCTACAAGAGTTCTTGTAAGGCAAAATCTCCTATTATTGATATACAAGAAATTTCTTCTTTTAAATCCAAAATGAATGATTTCGAAAAAGTTTTAAATGATTGTGCTTTCAATACTAAGAAACTTGAGAACATGTTTTCTAAAAAGCACACTTCACATGCTAACACTTCACATGCTAAGACTCCCCATGCTCACACTACAAATAACACTCCTCATGCTAAATCTTTTCATGCTCAAAATTCTCGTGCTCACAAATCACACACCCACTATGCTTTTAAATATGGTAGAGTGTATAGATGCACATATTGTGGTAAGAATGGACATTTAGCTAAGTTTTACTATGATCAACTAAATAGAACAAATAATCTTGTTTGGGTTCATGACACTAACCCTAGAGGACCCAAGAAAATGTGGGTACCAAAATCAAGTCTTAAATTGTTTGATGTAGGTACACACCAAAGCTCCAAGACGTAGGGAGCGGTGGTACCTTGATAGTGGTTGTTCAAGACACATGACATGGGACATCAACAACTTCACAACCCTATCAAGGTACATGGAAGGTGGCACCGTCACCTTCGGGGATGACTCCAAAGGAACTATCATCGGTATAGGTAACATTCAAATGGTGCATCTCCTATTATTGAGAATGTTGTTTTAGTTGATGGTTTGAAACATAATTTGCTTAGCATTAGTCAACTTTGTGACAGTGGACTTAAAGTTGTTTTTGATGATACTTCTTGCAAGATTTTTGATGTTAAATCTAATGATTATATTCTTACCGGTTTTCGTGATAATAATATTTATATTATTGACATGCTTAATTTAGATTGTTCTACTAAATGCTTGAATGCTTTTGATGAAAATTCTTGGCTTTGGCATAGAAGATTAGGACATGCATCTTTTGACAATATTTCTAGGATTAATTCAAAGGAATTAGTGAAGGGTATACCTTGCTTGAATTTTGAGAAAGACCGCATTTGTGGTGCGTGCCAACTTGGGAAACAAACCAAGTCTTCCTTTAAACCAATCAAGGATATCATGTCAACTAGGCCTTTAGAATTAATTCATATGGATCTTTTTGGACCAACTAAAACTAAAAGTTTAAATGGAAGTAGATTTGCATTTGTTTTGGTTGATGATTTCTCCCGTTTTACTTGGGTTTTCTTTTTACAAAATAAAGATCAAACTTTTTCTCATTTTAAGATTTTTCGAAAAAGAGTTGAAAAGAAAAGGGTTTTCCGATTTTGAGAATAAGGAGTGATAGAGGTGGTGAGTTTATTAACCAACTCTTCATGACTTATTGTGATGAAAAGGGAATTAAGCATGAATGTCTTGTCCTAGAACTCCACAACAAAATAGAGTTGTAGAAAGGAAAAATAGAACACTTCAAGAGATGGCTAGGACAATGATAAGTGAGTATGACCTCCCTCAATATTTATGGGCCGAGGCCGTAAACACCGCATGCTATATATCGAATCGTATTTATTTATGCAAAAATTCTTCTAAAACATCTTTTGAAATGTATCATTCTAGAAAACCAAATGTTGCATATTTCAAAGTTTTTGGATGCAAGTGTTTTGTTTTAAATACTAAGGATAATTTGCGTAAATTTGATGCTAAGGCTTATGAAGCTATCTTTGTTGGATATTCTTCTACTAGCAAAGCATATAGAGTTTTCAATAGATCTACACTTACCATAGAAGAATCCATGCATGTTAAATTTGAAGAATCTAATGTGGTTGTTGAGAATGTTGTAGAGATTGAACCATTAGGTGAAGACATGGAGAGACTATCCTTGAAGGACTCACCCGCTCAAGAAGAAAAGCTAGATCCTATTGGTGAAGTTCAAGAGGATAAGGAGGAAAGCTCTCAACCGCTTCCTAAAGCTTGGAGATACGCTACAAATCATCCGAAGGAGCTCATCTTGGGGGATGCATCTAGAGGAGTCACTACGCGCTCCAAACTCCATGACCTATGTGGTAACTTTGCTTTCATTTCTCATTTTGCACCCAAAGGCATTCTCGAAGCCGAGACGGACCCATATTGGTTGCTTGCCATGCAAGAGGAACTCAATCAATTTGAGCGCAACCAAGTTTGGCACCTTGTTCCTAAGCCCCTCGATAGACCAATAATTGGTACTAAGTGGATCTTTAGAAACAAGATGGATGAGTCCGGAAATGTCATTAGGAATAAAGCTAGGTTAGTGGCCCAAGGTTACACTCAAGTTGAGGGAATTGACTTTGAGGAGACCTTTGCACCCGTAGCACGGCTTGAAGCCATACGGATGACACTAGCTTTTGCATGTTTTAAAAATTTTAAACTTTTTCAAATGGATGTGAAAAGTGCATTTTTGAATGGTTTTATTAATGAAGAAGTTTATGTTTCTCAACCTCCCGGTTTTATTGATCATGTTCATCCCGATTTTGTTTTTAAACTTGATAAAGCTTTGTATGGATTGAAACAAGCTCCAAGAGCTTGGTATGAAAGGCTTTCTAGTTTTCTCATTTCAAATGATTTTGTTAAAGGCAAAGTAGACACAACTCTTTTTACTAAGCATGTTGATAATGATATTTTAATTGTGCAAATTTATGTTGATGATATAATTTTTGGATCTACTAATGAGTTTTTGTGCAAGGAGTTTGAAAAGGTAATGCAACTAGAATTTGAAATGTCTTCCATGGGTGAGCTTAATTTCTTCCTTGGACTCCAAATCAAGCAATTACAAGACGGAACCTTCATTAACCAAGCCAAGTACGCAAAGGAGCTAGTAAAGAAGTTTGGGCTTGAAGGATCAAAGGCTTGCAACACTCCAATGGCAACTACAACCAAGCTTGATAAGGACGAACAAGGTAAAAATGTTAATATTAAATAGAAGCATGATAGGAAGTCTTTTATATTTAACGGCAAGTAGGCCGGATATCATGTTTAGTGTGTGTCTTTGTGCTAGATTTCAATCGTGTCCTAAAGAGTCTCATCTTATTGCGGTAAAACGCATTATTCGTTATATTAAGGGCACAATTGGAATGGGTCTTTGGTATCCGAAAACTATAGATTTTTCAATGACTAGTTATTCGGATGCCGACTATGCGGGTTGTAGAGTAGATAGAAAGAGTACTAGTGGGACATGTCAATTTCTTGGTAATTGTCTTGTTTCATGGTCCTCTAGGAAACAAAATTCCGTAGCTCTCTCAACCGCCGAGGCGGAGTATGTTGCCGCGGGGGCTTGTTGTGCACAAGTCCTTTGGATGAAACATACTCTCCTTGATTTTGATTTGCACTTTGATCATATAAAAATATTTTGTGATAATACTAGTACTATACACATGACCAAAAATGCAAATCAACATAGTAAGACCAAGCACATTGAGATTAGATATCACTTTCTTAGAGATCATTTTGAGAAAGGTGATATAGAGATTGATTATGTTTCCACGGATTTACAACTAGCCGATATTTTCACTAAACCTCTTGATTTTGCTAGATTTTTGTTTATTTGTGGAGAACTTAATGTTTGTATTATTGAATAGACATGTTTTTCATAACCCTTTTTGATGTATGACAAAAAGGGGGAGAATAAGTTTACATGGACAAAAATAAGTTTTATGAATTTATATGTTTTGGTTTTATGAATTCTTGTGTTTTAGTTGTTTTGGTATTTTTGGTATCAAGAGCAATTTTTGTGCTTTATATATTTGTTTTAATTAGTTTCAATAATTGGTGCATCATGTCAATTATTGGTATCTAGAGCATATTCTTGTGTTTTATGTATAGCATAATTTGAGGGGGAGCTTTCTCCTCCCTATATTTTTGTTAATAGCCTATTTGTTTTGTCATCATCAAAAAGGGGGAGATTGTTGGCCCAAGAGGTTACACTCTCCAATTGTTTTGTGTTTTGATGATGACAAACCAAATTAGTGCTATTTGGTACTAATGATTCTATTCAAGATAAGTTTCAGGTTTGTACCATGTTTAGAGACCATTCGCTTAGCTATTGCAAGAACTTCTAAGTTCCACAAAGTAAGGAAGGCAAATTGCACGTCAAGGAAGGATCATAGAAGAGAAGGCTCTAGCAAGGCATTGGATGGCTCAAAGACTTGAAGATAGCACAAGAAGTCTTCATGTAATTTGCTTTTCAGTTTATAGTATGTTAAAGAATAGTGGATAGGTTTGAAGCTCTATCACACACGTTTTTGCGCACATGCTCATTCCAAAATAGTTTCTTGTAAATTATACAAAAATATTTTGCATACAAGTTTTTGCCTACAGATATATATTTATGTTTTATACTATTCCCTGTTCAAAAGTATCTTTGTTAAAATCAAAATCCTCTTTGTTTTCTTTTCTAAAATCGTTTTTTGACCTGATCCGGTCGACCGGGGCAGTCGACCGAGTCTGTGTCAGTCTGGTCCGGTCGACCGGACCAGTCGACCGAAGTTCTGGCAGATGCACGTATCCATGTGCATGTCTGTCGGTCGACCGGGGCGGTCGACCGGACTATTGTTTTTGCTCACAGGTTTTTCTCGGTCGACCGGGTCGGTCGACCGCTAGCCTATAACGGTCGAATTTTTGTGCTACCGGTCGACCGGCCCAATCGACCGATCTGACTGTTTGAACAGTAACGGGCAGATTTTTAAGAGCTGTTTATTTTGTCTTTTGTGTTTAAAAATTCGTTTAAGGATATATTTTGATCTAATTACCTCCTAAACATCAGTAATTATGTTTTATCCCTAAACCCTAGCCCTCTCCTATAAATAGGGGTGTTTGGGGAGAGATTGGTTACAACAATTTTTGCTAGAAAATTCAAAAGTTTAAGGCTTTCAAAAGAGACTTGTTTCTTGGTTTTTCTGCTGAATTTCTCACTGATTTTCTGAAGGGTTTTCAAATACTCTCTGATTTAATTTTCTTTCTTTACTTACAACAAGAGCTTCATTCCTACTCAATATTCTCTAAGGACCTTTGTAAGGGAAGAGATATTTGAAAGAGAGAGTTTGTGGTCTTTTGACTACCAAGGAAATTACTTGTTCTTGAGATTGTAGGAGTTGGGTACTCCATTGTATTTGAGATCTTTGTGATAGTGGAAGTGGTCGGAATCCTTCTGGGGAAGGCGGGGAGTAAAGCTGGGTGCTCGAACCTCGATAACATATCCTTGTGTTTGCGATTGGTTTACATTCTTGCAATTCTTACTCTACTTTGATTGCACTTATTACTTGCTCATCATATTCATTGTCAAACTTACTTGCTTGCATTCATCTAGTGGTTCTTGTTTAGCTTTAAATTTTTATTTGCCCTTTGATTAGCTTCATCACCTATTCACCCCCCCCTCTAGGTGACTTTTCAGCTCTTGTGTGTAAGGAGAAAAGAAAATTAAATCAGAGAGTATCACAAAAACACTTCAGAAATTAGAGAGTATTTCAGCCCAAAAACCAAGAAACAAAGTCTTTTGAAAGCCTTAAACTTTTTGAATTTTCTAGCAATAATTGTTGTTATTAATCTCTCTCCAAACACCCCTATTTATAGGAGAGGGCTAGGTTAAGAGATAAAACAAAACTTAAGGCTAATTAAGTAATATTAGATTCAAAATATATCCCTAAATCAAATTTTAAACACAAAAAGACAAAACTTAAAATACCCCAGAAAATAGCCGTTTACTGTTCAACGGATCTGTCGGTCGACCGGTCGGTCGACCGCACGATCAAATTTTTGACCGTTGCAGGCCAACGGTCGACTGCCCGGTCGACCCAATCTAACCGAGAGCAAGGTAGCTTACAGTCGGTCGACCGGTCGGTCGACCGATACAACGTGCACACAGATATGTGCACAGCCAGAGCCACGGTCGACTGGGACGGTCGACCGGCCAACCTGTCATAGGTCCGGTCGACCGTTCGGTCGACTGGCTCAGGTCAAAAAACAGGATTTGAAGAGAAAATAAAGGGGATTTTGATTTTGATAAAAATAGTTTTGAACATAGATTTGTATAAACCACAAATATATATCTGTAGGCCAAATCTTGTAAACAAAATGTTTTTGTATAAATTATAAGAAAACATTTTGGAATAAACATGTGCGCAAAAAACGTGTGTGATAGAGCTTCAAACCTATCCACTATTCTTTAACAAACTATAAAACTAAAAATACAATGATTAAATACTCTTTGAGCAATCTTCAAGTCTTAGAGCCATCCAATGCCTTGCTTGTGCTTTCTCTTCTATGATTCTTCCTTGATTGTGCAATTTGCCTTCCTTGCTATGTGAAACTTAGAAGTTCTTGCAAAAGCTAAGCCAATGGTCTCCAAACATGGTACAAAACCTGAAACTTATCTTGAACAAATTCATTAGTACCAAATAGCTCTTATTTGGTTTGTCATCATCAAAACACAAAACAAGAGAGTGTAACCTCTTGGGCCAACAATCTCCCCCTTTTTGATGATGACAAAACAAATAGGCTATAGACAAAAATATGGGGGAGGAGAAGACTCCCCCTCAAATTATGCTATATTTATGCTATATGAAAAACACAAGAATTTATTAAAAACACAAAAACATTTATTAAAAACACAAAAACATACTCTTGATGCCAATTGAAAAACAAATTGAAACAATACCAATAAAACACAAACAAAATACAAGAGTTCTCAAATTCATAAAAACATAAGACTCATAACAAAAACTTCATAAAACCAAAACATATAAATTCATATGGAACCAAGACCAAATGAACTTATTTTTGTCCATGTAAACTAATTCTCCCCTTTTTTGTCATACATCAAAAAGGGTTATGAAAAACATGTTTTAATCAATAACACAAACATTAAGTTCTCCACAAATAAACGAAAATCTAGCAAAATCAAGTGGTTTAGTGAAAATATCGGCTAGTTGTAAATCCGTGGAAACATAATCAATATCTATATCTCCTTTCTCAAAATGATCTCTAAGAAAGTGATATCTAATCTCAATGTGCTTGGTCTTACTATGTTGATTTGCATTCTTAGTCATGTGTATAGTACTAGTATTATCACAAAATATTTTTATATGATCAAAATGCAAATCAAAATCAAGGAGAGTATGTTTCATCCAAAGGACTTGTGCACAACAAGCCCCTGCGGCAACATACTCCGCCTCGGCGGTTGAGAGTGCTACGGAATTTTGTTTCCTAGAGGACCATGAAACAAGACAATTACCAAGAAATTGACATGTCCCACTAGTACTCTTTCTATCTACTCTACAACCCGCAAAGTCGGCATCCGAATAACTCGTCATTGAGAAATCTCCGGTTTTCGGATACCATAGACCCATCCCAATAGTGCCCTTAATATAACGAATAATGCGTTTTACCGCAATAAGATGGGACTCTTTAGGACACGATTGAAATCTAGCACAAAGACACACACTAAACATGATATCCGGCCTACTTGCCGTTAAATATAAAAGACTTCCTATCATGCTTCTATATAATTTAATATCAACATTTTTACCTTGGTCATCTTTATGAAGCTTGGTTGTAGTTGCCATGGGAATGTTGCAAGTCTTTGAGCCTTCAAGTCCAAACTTCTTTACAAGTTCCTTTGCGTACTTGGCTTGACTTATGAACGTCCCGTTTTGCAATTGCTTGATTTGGAGTCCAAGGAAGAAATTTAGCTCACCCATAGAAGACATTTCAAACTCAAGTTGCATTACCTTTTCAAAATCCTTGCACAAAAGCTCATTAGTAGAACCAAAAATTATATCATCAACATAAATTTGCACAATTAATATATCATTATCAACATGCTTAGTGAATAGAGTGGTGTCTACTTTGCCTTTAATAAAATCATTTGAAATAAGAAAACTAGAAAGCCTTTCATACCAAGCTCTAGGAGCTTGTTTCAATCCATATAAAGCTTTATCAAGTTTAAAAACGAAATCGGGATGAACATGATTAATAAAACCGGGAGGTTGAGAAACATAAACTTCTTCATTAATAAAATCATTCAAAAATGCACTTTTCACATCCATTTGAAAAAGTTTAAAATTTTTGAAAGATGCAAAAGCTAGTGTCATCCGTATGGCTTCAAGCCGTGCTACGGGTGCAAAGGTCTCCTCAAAGTCAATTCCTTCAACTTGAGTGTAACCTTGGGCCACTAACCTAGCTTTATTCCTAATGACATTTTCGGACTCATCCATCTTGTTTCTAAAGATCCACTTAGTACCAATTATTGGTCTATCGTGGGGTTTAGGAACAAGGTGCCAAACTTGGTTGCGCTCAAATTGATTGAGTTCCTCTTGCATGGCAAGCAACCAATATGGGTCCGTCTCGGCTTCGAGAATGCCTTTGGGTTCAAAATGAGAAATGAAAGCAAAGTTACCACATAGGTCATGGAGTTTGGAGCGTGTTGTGACTCCTTTAGATGCATCACCCAAGATGAGCTCCTTAGGATGATTTGTAGCGTATCTCCAAACTTTAGGAAGCGGTTGAGAGCTTTCCTCTTTATCCTCTTGAACATCACCAATAGATTCTTGCTTTTCTTCTTGAGCGGGTGAGTCCTTCAAGGATAGTCTCTCCATGTCTTCACCTAATGGTTCAATCTCTACAACATTCTCAACAACCACATTAGATTCTTCAAATTTAACATGCATGGATTCTTCTATGGTAAGTGTAGATCTATTGAAAACTCTATATGCTTTGCTAGTAGAAGAATATCCAACAAAGATAGCTTCATAAGCCTTAGCATCAAATTTACCCAAATTATCCTTAGTATTTAAAACAAAACACTTGCATCCAAAAATTTTGAAATATGCAACATTTGGTTTTCTAGAATGATACATTTCAAAAGAAGTTTTTGAAGAATTTTTGCATAAATAAATACGATTCGATATATAGCATGCGGTGTTTACGGCCTCGGCCCATAAATATTGAGGGAGGTCATATTCACTTATCATTGTCCTAGCCATCTCTTGAAGTGTTCTATTTTTCCTTTCTACAACTCCATTTTGTTGTGGAGTTCTAGGACAAGACATTTCATGCTTAATTCCCTTTTCATCACAATAAGTCATGAAGAGTTGGTTAATAAACTCACCACCTCTATCACTCCTTATTCTCAAAATCGGAAAACCCTTTTCTTTTTTAACTCTTTTTCGAAAAATCTTAAAATGAGAAAAAGTTTGATCTTTATTTTGCAAAAAGAAAACCCAAGTAAAACGGGAAAAATCATCAACTAAAACAAATGCAAATTTACTTCCATTTAAACTTTTAGTTTTAGTTGGTCCAAAAGATCCATATGAATTAATTCTAAAGGCCTAGTTGACATGATATCCTTGATTGGTTTAAAGGAAGACTTGGTTTGTTTCCCAAGTTGGCACGCACCACAAATGCGGTCTTTCTCAAACTTCAAGTAAGGAATACCTTTCACCAATTCCTTTGAATTAATCCTAGAAAGATGTTCAAAAGATGCATGTCCTAATCTTCTATGCCAAAGCCAAGAATTTTCATCAAAAGCATTCAAGCATTTAGTAGAAAACTCAATATTAAGCATGTCAATGATATAAACATTATCATCACGAAAACCGGTGAGAATACAAACATCGGATTTAACATCAAAAATTTTGCAAGAAGAATTATCAAAAACAACTTTAAGTCCACGGTCACAAAGTTGACTAATGCTAAGTAAATTATGCTTTAAACCATCTACTAAAACAACATTTTCAATAATAGGAGATGCACCAATTTGAATGTTACCTATACCGATGATAGTCCCTTTGGAGTCATCCCCGAAGGTGACGGTGCCACCTTCCATGTACCTTGATAGGGTTGTGAAGTTGTTGATGTCCCACGTCATGTGTCTTGAACAACCACTATCAAGGTACTGTTTAGACTTGAAAGGTTGTACTTATTATGTGTATAGAATGTATTTGATGTACCCTTTCTTGTCTCCGCTATAGCATAGAGCTATACCGAGTCGGATCTCAGGGAGAGCTCGCGATGGAAGCTTTAAACGTTGTCCGTTTACAGTGAATTTATTGCCATTGGATGGATCAAGAATCTCGACTGCTCCGTGAGAAAAGACAGTCTGCACAATAAAAGGTCCTGACCACCTGGTACGTAGCTTACCAGGGAAAAGGTGGAGTCGAGAATTGTATAACAGAACCTGTTGACCGACAGCAAAAATCTTTCTATGAATGGCTTTGTCATGAAACAGCTTGGTCCTGTGCTTTGTAATCCGAGCGTTATCGTATACCTCGTTTCGTAGCTCCTCCAGCTCAGATAATTGCAGCTTCCTGAGAACACCGGCTTTATCCAAATCAAGATTCAGTTGTTTTAAAGCCCATAGTGCACGGTGTTCTAACTCAACGGGCAAGTGACATGCTTTTCCAAATATAACTCGATACGGAGACATACCAAGGACAGTCTTGTAAGCGGTCCTGTATGCCCATAAGGCATCAGTCAGTTTGACGGACCAATCCTTACGATTCTGTCCTACAGTCTTCTCCAGAATGAGTTTTATCTGTCTGTTTGTGACCTCAACTTGCCCATTGGTCTGAGGATGATAAGCCGTGGACAATTTATGAGTGATAGAATATTTCCGCATCAAGGCTTCAAAAGCCCTATTGCAGAAATGACTTCCATTGTCGCTCAGTATCGCACGGGGGCTCCGAAGCGTGAAATGATGTACTCTCTTAAAAATTTAATGACAACTTGATTGTCATTAGTCCTTGTAGGAATCGCTTCGGCCCACTTAGAAACATAATCTACGGCTACCAAGATGTATTGGTTTCCGTAGGACAGAGGAAAGGGTCCCATGAAATCAATGCCCCAGAGGTCAAAAATTTCGACTTCCAAGATGGGTGTGAGGGGCATCATGTTCCTTTGTGTAATCCGACCCGTCATCTGACATCTATCACAAAGCTTGCAAAAGGTAAAGGCATCCTTAAAGAGAGTGGGCCAGTAGAATCCACTCTGGAGCACTTTTTCCGCAGTTTTTCGTGGACCAAAGTGTCCACCGCAAGCTAACTTGTGACAGAATGTCAAGACACTCTGATGTTCATCCTCCGGAAGGCATCTTCGAATAATTTGGTCAGGACAGTATTTAAATAAATACGGCTCATCCCAAAAGAAGAACCGCATTTGTCTCAGAAAACGGTGTTTCTCTTGTCCTGACCAATGGGAAGGAATTTGCCTGGTAGCAAGGTAATTTACAATATCAGCATACCAAGGCTCTCCTCTTAGCACAAAGATGTGCTCGTCAGGAAAGTTCTCGTTAATCGGTACTTTCTCATGGGGTGCGTTCGGGATCCTTGACAAATGATCCGCAACCACGTTCTCAACGCCCTTTTTATCCTTTATCTCCAAGTCAAACTCTTGCAAAAGAAGGATCCATCTTATCAATCTTGCCTTTGCGTCCTTCTTTTGCATTAAGTACCTCAGGGCGGAGTGGTCAGTAAAAATGATGGTCCTGGACCCTAGCAGATATTGTCGGAACTTCTCTAACGCAAAAACGACTGCCAAAAATTCTTTTTCAGTGGTCGTGTAATTCAGCTGGGCGTCGTTAAGCGTTCTGCTAGCATAGTATATCACGTGCTGCCTGTTTTCAATACGCTGTCCTAAAACAGCGCCTATCGCAAAGTCAGAGGCATCGCACATAATTTCAAATGGCTTGGTCCAGTCTGGTGCAGATATTATCGGCGCAGAGACAAGTCTATCCTTCAGCTCTTTCCATGACTTTCGACATTCTTCATCAAAGATATAGGGTACATCTTTTCCTAGGAGATTTGTCAAGGGTCTCGCAATGTTGCTGAACCCTTGAATGAATCTTCTATAGAAGCCAGCGTGCCCTAAGAAAGATCTAATGTCTTTTAAACATTGTGGTTCAGTGAGCTTGGTGATAACCTCCACCTTGGACTTGTCTACCTCGATTCCAACGCTTGATATCTTGTGTCCCAATACAATTCCGTGCTTAACCATGAAGTGACACTTTTCCCAATTAAGTGTCAAATTCTTTTCCGTGCATCGTTGTAAAACCATCTTCAGGTGGTATAAGCACTGCTCAAATGTATCCCCATATATTGAGAAATCATCCATAAAAATCTCTAAAAATTTCTCCACCATGTCCGAGAACAAGCTCAACATGCAACGTTGAAATGTTGCTGGAGCATTGCAAAGACCGAAGGGCATCCTACGGTATGCAAAAGTTCCGAAGGGACAGGTGAAGGTCGTTTTTTCTTGGTCCTCGGGAGCAATTGCGATCTGATTATATCCTGAATATCCATCCAGGAAACAATAATACTCATGTCCCGCCAATCTCTCCAACATCTGATCGATAAACGGAAGTGGGAAGTGGTCTTTACGTGTGGCACTATTCAATTTCCTATAATCAATACAAACTCGAATCTTCGTTGGAAGACGCGTTTGTATCAATTCCTTGTTCTCATTTTCCACAACCGTAAAGCCAGCTTTCTTCGGCACAGCGTGAACAGGACTAACCCATTGACTATCAGAGATGGGATAGATAATCCATTGTCTAATAGTTTCAGAATCTCCGATCTAACAGCTTCTTGCATTATTGGGTTAAGTCGACGCTGTGGGTCTCTTTTAGGCTTGGCCTCTTCCATCAAGTGAATTCTATGTTGGACAATCGTAGGACTAATTCCCTTAATATCAGCCATCGTCCAGCCAATGGCTTCTTTATTCTCCCTTAGCACAGTCAATAAGTCCTCTTCTTGTTGTTCCGTAAGATTGGATGCAATGATAACCGGAAAGGATTCTTTATCATCCAAATACTTGTACTTGAGATGACCAGGAAGAACCTTAAGCTCAGCAGAAGGGACAGGATCTATAACAGGTTGCTCATGGTGCAAGGGAAGAATAGAAGTGGAATTAGTACTCTTTTCAGCATTTGTTCCAACAATCTGATCAAGAGTTAGATCATCAGCTTCTAACTCGAATTCCTCTTCAGATTCGTACTCCATCTCCTCCACGTGTTCGCTTGTCAATCCTTCTATCAAGTTGACATCAAATGAGTCATTCTCCACATCCCTTGGCTGCTTCCCCAGATGGAAGACATTCACCTCCTTCGTCATATCTCCGAACGTCAGCCGCATCGATCCATTTCGACAGTTAATGATTGCATTCGCTGTGGCTAAGAAAGGACGTCCTAAAATGACAGGTGTTTGCGCTCTGTGGTTTTGTACAGGTTGTGTTTCCAGAACAACAAAATCAACGGGGTAGATGAATTCCCCCACCCGTATTAATACATCCGTAATTTCCCCTTTGGGAATCTTAACAGAGCGATCAGCCAGTTGAATAGTCATTTGGGTTGGACGAAGATTGCCTAACCCAAGCTGTTGGTACACAGAAAAGGGAAGAAGATTGATGCTAGCTCCCAAGTCTAGCAAAGCCCTATTGACTGTGGTCTGCCCTATGATACAAGAGATGGTAGGGCTCCCTGGATCCTTGTACTTTACAGGGATTGGACCATTAAGCAATTCACTCAGGTTTGAAGCCAAAAAGACTTTCTTAGGGACATTTGCCTTCCTTTTCTTAGTACACATCTCTTTGGCATAGGATGGTACTTGCTGAATAGCATCCAAGAGAGGGACATTGATTTGCACTTGATTAAATATCTCTCTGATCTTCTCCATATGAGCATTATTCTTATGATTTGTAAGCCTATTCGGGAATGGGGCAATAGGCTTATAAGTCTGCTCATCAACTTTCTCTTTTCCTTTTGATTGAGACGTGGAGGGTTGTGAACTTGATGAAGGAATATTTTGCAAAGGTTGAACTGGAACAGAAGTTGATGGATTCGACACAGATTTTGGAACAAATTTTGGAGACTGATTTGAGACCTTGTTGTCTACATGTTTTCCAGACCTAAGGATGTGAATGGCTTGACATTGGCTTTGGCTCGGGCCTAGGTCTTCAACTTCATGTAGAGGAAAATGGGCTCTGGGATTAGGCACAGGTTGGCTAGGCAGCATTCCTTTTTGCCTTTCAGTCAAGGAATTAGCCAACTGTCCTATTTGGATTTGCAGTTTATTCATGTCCTGCTGCTGATTGTTCATCATTGCAGCTTGTGTTTTGGACAAAGTCTCAATCATTTTCTCCAATTCTGAAATTTTTCTATCTGAAGGATTGGGTGGTGGATGCTGTTGTTGTTGTTGATATTGGGGTTGAAAATTGGCTTGATATGGCACAGAATTTTGGAATGGTTGGAATCTAGGTGGACTCTGATATGAATTGAAATTTGGTGGGTTTTGATGGTAAGTGGGTGGATGTGCCTGAGCAGGGTATTGCTGATGTGGAAATGGTTGTCTCGACTGCTCAGGTCCAGACTGACTCCAAGAGAAGTTAGGATGGTTACGCCACCCTGGATTGTAGGTCTTGGAATAAGGATTGTATGAAGGTCTGGAATACGCTGCATTCATACTCTCCTGGAAATTTTGAGAGTAATACACAGGACACTCTTCCAACACATGATTCAGATCATGGCAAAAAGTACAACCCGGGTGAATTATAGGTGCAGAGCTAGCCATACGTGGTGGGCTACCTACTGAGGAAGGGTTGACTTGACTAACGACAGAGTTTTCCTTTGATTCCAGCAATTCAATCCTCTTCATCAACTGAGTGATCTTAGCTTCAGCAGCTATTGAGGATCCTATAGAATGTAAACAGATCTGGAAGTTGTTGGTGTGGGTTTCTCAGAGCAGGATTCCCACTGGATAGTTTTCTCCGCTAAAGCCTCAAAAAGGTCCCAGCCCTGGTCTTCATCTTTCTTAAGAAATTCTCCTTGACACATGGTTTCAAGGAGAGTCTTAGTCTGATAGTCCAGCCCATCATATATAATCTGGCATTGGCGCCACTTCTCTATACCATGATGGGGACACAGGGCTACTAAATCCTTAAAGCGCTCAAAGTACTTCCAGAATGGCTCATTGGGCTCTTGTTTGAATTGCATGATATTTTTGCGCATGAGGGCTGTCTTATGGATGGGATAAAATTTTTTAAGAAAAACCTTGACAAAGTCATCCCAAGAAGAGATTGAGCTGACAGGAAGACTGTACAGCCACTTCTTCGCAATATCCTTTAGTGCAAATGGGACAAATCTAAGTCTCACAGCATCCTCACTTAACTGGGAAATCCTCATCATGAGGCATACTTCTTCAAACTCTCGTATGAAGATGTAAGCATCCTCAGATTCTAATCCGTGAAATCGTGGAAGAGTGTTTATAAACTGTGGTTTCAACTCAAAATTATTGTCATTCGTGTTTGGGAGGAGAATGCAGGATGGAATGGATGTGCGGATCGGATAGAACTTGTCCTGCAGCGACACGTTATTCGTCATGGTTGTGTCGAGTGGTGTTGTGTGAGGCAGTGTAGAAGTTCTCACAAGCCTAGAAGAAATTGGTTCTCGATACCACTCACGCATGCAAATACACAACCAACGTGCACCTTTCAAACAATCGGAAGATGAAAAATAACAATCAAGAAAAAAGAAAACAATCAATCCTAGCTTCTAGGTTTTCTGCCCTAGACGACTCCTAACAATAGATCGTCCACAGGAGGTTCGGTGCAGACACTGACTATAAGCAAATCGGCCAGGGAAGGGTAAAGTTGGTGGGAGGTTTTCCGTCCGGAGACGTTCCTTAATTAAGTAACCACCTTCCTTCGGGCTTTCGGCCCTCAACCCCTTTCCTAGACACCGATTACACAGAAGTCACTTTCCAACACTTTTCCCCCTTAGGAAAATCTCCTAAGCGAGTCCGGATGTCCCTAGGGGCCAACGTCTAGCAATTTTAATTAGAAGCTTAGGATAGTGAATGCGTGGGGAAAATGGTTTGTGGGCTAAGGAAGGGGTGATAAAATCCCCACCTTATCTTTGTTATGGGATTTGCCCTTATCGTTGATTCGTGCAAGTGTACGATATAAGCAACCAAAATTCACTCAAAGCAGAATTAAATCATACAACGAGTGAGTCCTAGTCTATATGCTATGCTTCACGTACCTTGTCCCACGCGCTCTTCAACAGTAAATTGAAAGAAATTGAAAGACACGTGCCTATAATGCAATATGTCTAAACAATTTTTATCAATTAATCACCAAATCTTTTACTGTTGATTAACAAGTATCAGGTGAAAAATACAAGATTTCAGGTATATAGGCAGCAGTTTTTAGCAAAGCAGCAGGCCCTGCAGAAAACTGGTTAGTAGTTAACTCCTCTGTGCCGCGTTTTCCTGGCTTTTGCCGTGGAAACGCGGCACTTTGGAGGGATCCTGGTCTCTGCTTTCGAGAGCAGAGGCCCAGGTCCGCGTATATGATTCTGCTGTGCAAAGTTTTCTGAATCTTCAACCTGTACCTGCAACAGAGAAGATATATTGTTTAGTTTCTCACTTGTAAAAATACCGTTGCTCTCCCCGGCAACGGCGCCAAAATTGATTGGTAAAATTCACAAGGTATATGATGTATTTGTACAAGAATCAGGTATTTAAGAGATGGTTTAGGGTTTAGAATTCACCTTTGATCTTGTTTACTTTGAATATGTAAGAATTATACCTTGTTTCAATCTTTCGTTATAGCAAGTAGCTAAAACGAGTCGTACCACGAGGAGAGCAAGCGTAGAAGCTTTCACGATACTAGTGAGACAAGAAACAATACTCTTCTTTGTTAATCACACAAGAGAAAACAATATACAAGAAGTTGTGGATTGTGGTGGTGCATTGTGAAAAAGAAGTGCAATGAATGAAGTGTGATGAAGTAAAGAAAAGAAAAGAATACTAGAATGAAATGTGTAAACTCTCTTGATTAGAAAGATGCATGGCTAGCATTACTCAACCTCCTTGCTAACATACTACCTCTTTTGTTGATTGCAATATTGTCTCATCAAGAATCATAGACAATTGAAAAGTACTTGCATGTTTCAAGTGTGGTATTCTTTCTTGAAGACTTAGTGTTCCTTTTAGTTAGTTGGCTAGAAGTCTCTTCTTGAATACTAGGTTCTCTTACTAGGTGTGCAATGAGGAAATATAGGCTTGGTACTCATTTAATGCAAAGGTTAGAAGAATCAAACTCTTTAGGACTTCAAAGCTTAACTACAAAGTTAGCTTGAAGTGCTTGAGTTGTTCTTGCTACTCAAATGACACAATCAATGGTAATCCATCCTTTTGATCCAATCAAATGCTCTTTATAAGAGATACACAATTCATCTAGAGATCTTACAAGCAATCACCAAAGGATACAACATACTCCATTAGAATTTACAAGAAACTTGAAATCATGCAAGAATTAAAGAATACAATCAACTAGAGCTAGTAGTAGCTAGTTGAGATTAGCTAGCCATGCATTCAAGAAACTAGCCCTCCATTACACTAAGAAATCTATAATTCTCCATGAAATCAAAGATCTAAACAACTCAACTAGAATTAAACTAGAATTAGAAATTGAATGCAAGAATTAAAAGCATAAGAAGAGAAAGCATACTCAATTCTAGTAAAAAGAAGATGAGAACTCCATTGAATCTTTGCTTCAAGGTTGTCACAAGTCTTGATTACAATCTCTCAAGTGAAGAACTCTCTCTCAATTTAGCTAGAGATCAAGGAGGAAGGAGAGAAGAACTAGAATCCTAAAACAAAAATTACAACTAATCCAAAATTTTCCCTCTCTCTTCACTGTAGCTCGCACAGATCTCTGATCAGGTATTTATAGGCAAAGTTGAGAATCTTATCAGATCCTAACCGTTGGCACGAAATCCGAGGCCCAACGGCCCTCGGATTGCGCGGATTGCCGCCAGATTGCCGCCAGATCTGGGCCGTTGGCTCGGATCTTTCTGGTGGGATCTGGTGGTTAAGTTGTTGGCCACGTGGACTGGTTGGATCTTGCAGTTGGCGCTCAGATCTTGGTGAGATCTGATTTGATTCTTTGGCTAATTTTTAATTAACCCCCTTAATTATCACTAATTAAGGTGGTTAATTACTTTTCCTCTTTAAAGTGGAGATCTGCAAAATTAGAGAAAACATGGGTTAAAAATCATATTTAATATGCAATATGCAAGGTATAAAGGCGGTATAAAATGCAAATATATGGTATAATCACATGTGATTGGTATCCAATATTGCATATTTTACATCATAATTCCCATGCATATTACAAATAAATATATGATTTTTAATCCTCTTCTCTACATATTTGCAGGTACACACTTAAAGGAGAGATATCCAAATAATCACTTAATTAACCATAATTAAGTGATTAATCAAGATTAAAGATAAAGCCAAATTCAAATCCAGATCCAGAGAGATCCGCGCAACAAACGAAGATTCAGATAGTCCACGTGGCTAACTAACTAACAAGAAGATCTCACCAGAAAATCTGGGCTCAACGGCCCAGATTTTGCCGCAAAATCCGGGATTTTCCCGCCAAATTGCCGCAAATCTCGGGCCGTTGGATCTCAGATTTTGCGCCAACAAACTAGATCTCGAAGCTTCACCTGGGGTCTATAAATATCTGCACTTGGACCTGCGAGCAAAGACTGATCAGAGAGGAGAGGAGATTAGTTCATTAGTTGTAATTTTCATGTATTTTCTCTTTAGGTTTTTGTTCTTGTAGTCCCTCTTCTCTATCCCTAGATTTCATTACAAAAGAGAGTGATTGTGAGGGAGAGAGCTTGTAATGATCAATGGTGACAATTGAAGCTATGCAAGGATTGATCCATCCTCCATTCCTCTACTTGAGTTTGATTCTAGTTTCTTGCTTTCTTTACATGCTTTCTTACTTGCTTTCTTTATTTCATGCAATTTACTTCAATGCTTTGTTTAGTTCTTTAATGGCTTCTTGTAGCTAGATTTTCATTCCATGTACTAGTTTAACCACTAGCTTAGCCACTTCACTACTCATGGGTGATTGCTTTTGTTAATCTTGCAAGTGTATGATCTTCTCTTCTCCGATGGTTAAACCACCATCTTGCAAATGAGAAAGTAATTAGGTCAACACGCTAGACGAATCCATAGCCAACGGAGTGACAACGTTAGGCAAAGCTTTCATTATCAAGGAGTTTGGTAAGTCTTGGCAAGCTAGCAAGGTAAGCTAGTTATGGATTGCTTTCTTTAAGTTTCTTGTTCTTTTCTTGTGAATACCACATCCACACCACTTCTTGATTTCTTTTCCACTTCCACAATGAACATATCCATCTTCTTTTGGTTTCTTTTGTATTTGCTTCACTAAGTTTATAATCAAGAGAAGGATACTAGTTTTATCACTTCACTACCATACGTGTAAAGCTTATTATAATCAATTTTTACTCGTGGGTGAGTAAAAAATACGTCGCTCTCCCCGGCAACGGCGCCATTTTGTTTAGACTTGAAAGGTTGTACTTATTATGTGTATAGAATGTATTTGATGTACCCTTTCTTGTCTCCGTTATAGCATAAGGCTATACCGAGTCGATTCTCAGGGAGAGCTCGCGATGGAAGCTTTAAACGTATGGTAGTGAAGTGAACAAACTAGTATCCTTCTCTTGATTATAAACTTAATGAAGCAAATGCAAAAGAAACCAAAAGAGGATGGATATGTTCATTGTGGAAGTGGAAAAGAAATCAAGAAGTGGTGTGGATGTGGTATTCACAAGAAAAGAACAAGAAACTTAAAAAAGCAATCCATAACTAGCTTACCTTGCTAGCTTGCCAAGACTTACCAAACTCCTTGATAATGAAAGCTTGCCTAACGTTGTCACTCCGTTGGCTATGGATTCGTCTAGCGTGTTGACCTAATTACTTTCTCATTTGCAAGATGGTGGTTTAACCATCGGAGAAGAGAAGATCATACACTTGCAAGATTAACAAAAGCAATCACCCATGAGTGTTAAGAGGCTAAGCTAGTGGTTAGCTAGTACATGGAATGAAAATCTAGCTACAAGAAGCCATTAAAGAACTAAACAAAGCATTGAAGTAAATTGCATGAAATAAAGAAAGCAGTAAGAAAGCATGTAAAGATAGCACAAGAAACTAGAATCAAACTCAAGTAGAGGAATGGAGGATGGATCAATCCTTGCATAGCTTCAATTGTCACCATTGATCATTACAAGCTCTCTCCCTCACAATCACTCTCTTTTGTAATGAAATCTAGGGATAGAGAAGAAGAGGGATCTACAAGAAATAAACCTAGAGAAAATACATGAAAATTACAACTAATGAACTAAACTCCTCTCTTCTCTGATCAGTCTTTGCTCGCAGGTCCAAGTGCAGATATTTATAGACCCCAGGTGAAGCTTCGAGATCTAGTTTGTTGGCGCAAAATCTGAGATCCAACGGCCCGAGATTTGCGGCAATTTGGCGGGAAAATCCCGGATTTTGCGGCAAAATCTGGGCCGTTGAGCCCAGATTTTCTGGTGAGATCTTCTTGTTAGTTAGTTAGCCACTGGACTATCTGGAATCTTCGTTTGTTGCGCGGATCTCTCTGGATCTGGATTGAATTTGGCTTTATCTTTAATCTTGATTAATCACTTAATTATGGTTAATTAAGTGATTATTTGGATATCTCTCCTTTAAGTGTGTACCTGCAAATATGTAGAGAAGAGGATTAAAAATCATATATTTATTTGTAATATGCATGGGAATTATGATGTAAATATGCAATATTGGATACCAATCACACCCCCACACTTATTCTTTTGCTCGTCCCGAGCAAAACAAAGAAAAGAAAAATCTAACTAATTTTATTGCACCACTTTCGCAGGTGACGCGATTGCACTGTGCGTGTGCAACAAGCGTTAAACCTCTAGGTTACCCTAGAGGAGGAGTGTTGTCTCCTGAGGGTTTTCAGCGGATTACACCCACAAAATCCATAAAGAAAGAAGACAAATGTTAGTATTTTGAAAACGCATTTTGAATAAGAGACATGTTTACGAACTATTTTTGCAAAAATATAAGTGATCCGAGGTCATAAGTCCACCTATAATTATTCTTCTTAACTTAGTATCCATGCAAGATCTTGTTTTAATTAAGGTAAGAATTCAAAATTGGATTGAATACTTTATCTTTCATAAAAGACCTAGATAATATGCACACCGTGTAAGTGAAGATTTCTGGGATTTCAACTCCAACCATAAAGCCATTTATTTATTTATATATTTTTTTCTTTTTCTCTTTTTTTTTTCATCCCTTAGTTTTCTTAGGCTTTCTAATTTACCATGTAGCGAGCCTTTAACCGATGACTCCCAACCAGATGGTTTAGGGCACCAGATGAGAAAACATCCCTCGGTTTAAGGCCTCGAGTAAAAAAGGCCACAAAACTAAGGGGATTATTTATATGATCACTGTTAGGCGTGAATAATCATGCTTCTTGAAACGTTTAAAGCCATTTTTCACCACAGAATCATTGTCACACGACGTTCACGAGTTGGGTCTTTACGACCCAATTTATTTGTGACCTTTCCATTTGTATATTTTCCCATACATTTTTCATGAAAATCATTTGGGGACCTCTTTTGTAATATTTTTCTTTTGCATTTTTTTGTAAATAAAATTTTTTTTTGGGATTTTGTACATGAAAAAATTTCAAACCCTAGGATTCTCTTTCCTCCCTAGGATTCCTTTCATATTCAAAAGTTTTGACCAAGGGTTGTAATTCAAGATTTGACCTAGGGGTAATTTTGTACATCCCACTTTTTACCTACCATTTAAACATCTCCTCCTCATTTCATCCTTCCTCACCCGAGCAAACCCTTTCAGATCTGAGAGCTTCTTCCCACACCCAACTTCCTCCAAAAATTTGATCCCAAAAATCCTCCACTTTGCCGCGCCCTGCCGCCCTTACGCGGCAATTCTGTCAGATCAGGCGCGCTGGAAAGCCCCATTCTGATCATCTTCATCTGCTGGTGGTAGATCCAAAGAGAGTTTTCCCGAGACCATCTCTGTGCCTTCTGTGCTACTCTGTTGGTTTCCCCCCAAGATCTCCGGGGAGGTTTGCAATTTCTTATTTCAAATCCTTTACTTCATTGTCTTGTACAATTATGGCACCAAATTTGTATGTTGAAAGGGATTTTTCTGCAATTTTTAATGACAATGGGGGATATGGGCATATTTTCGTGGATCGCATCCGCGCATGGAACTGGTACAATTTGGTATTTGATCATCATGAGCACGAAGCCTTTTATTGTCTGGATCTAGTAAACACATTTTACACTTCTATAGATTATGCTTCTGTGAGTCATGATCCATATCAATTTGTCTCTCGTATGCCATTCGGTGACATTTGGTCACACTTCCACTACTTGAACATATCACTCATGTCCCCTTAATTCAACAAACGTGCGAACCCTTGCCTTTAATTGATTACTTGACCATAATGGGTGCACGCTGTACTGTCCAGGATAGGGGGCTCAAAGCCCAGTCTACATTCAGGAACATTCACTGCGTTGGACGTTGGATCCAACGAAATATTCTTGGGCCTCGATCACACTTCAACCTTTAACAGGCCTGTGCTTCAGATTATTCATGATCTGATGACACAGCACCACACGGTCTGTTTAAACCGAACTATCTTCCATGCTATTATTGAACACTCCTCTCGCACTCGGGGTGCTAATTTTCTCATTCTGTATTAATTACCCGTCTGTGTCGACATTTCATGTCTAACGCTATTTTCTCGACATTTACCCGAGTAACGATTATGACAGAGAGACCCACAAGTGCCTACAATAGTTGTTTGCAGGCACTCTGGACACCTAGTGTCATGCCTGAGAATGTACCTGTGGAGTCTTCTTCAGAGGAAGTCTAGAGGTGGAAGATGAGCCCAATTCTGGAGGCAGGAGCCCCCAACGGAACACACAGCCTTCATGTCTACTATTTGGAAAGGCATGAAGAAGATTTTTCGGGGACAAGTTAGGCTCAGGAAGAAAGTGGAGGAGGAATCATCTAGGATATCCTCTCGTTGGATGGGATCGAGGCTAGCTGAGGAGGACACAATCTGCTGGACCCAGTACCACTGCGGGTCCAAAGAGGACGAGGGAGTAACTTGTTACCTTTACCTATTTCATGCATTATTTCATCTTGCATACATTGAGGACAATGCATGAGATAGGTATGGGGGGTAGATATACTAACATAGGATTTTTCTTTCTTTTTAGGTTTTTTCTTTTATTTTTAGGATTTTTACTTTCTTTTAAGGTTTTCCTTTTAGATTTTATATTTCTTTTTAGATTTACTTTTCTTTTAGATTTTACTTTTCTTTTAGAAAAGAAAAAAAAAAAAATAAAAAATAAAAAAAAATATAAAAAAAAAAAAAAGAAGAAATTCTTGATCCATGTTTAAAGAATCTAATTTGAAATTTAGGGATTAAGGAAGCTCTTAACTAAGATTTCTAATTATAAGTTGAAAAGAAGAGTTTGTTAGATTTTTAGGTTAAGTAATAAAGGATTAGAAAAAATTACTTGATTTCATTCTTTCTTTAGATATGAACATTGAACATATTGAAGGAATAATCAAAGACTTAGTGACTTTATTTGCATATATATATAATAAATAAAAAAAAAAAAAAAAAAAAAAATTTTGTATGTAAATAAGATAAATAAAAAAATTAAAAAAAAAAAAAAGAAAAAAAAAAAAAGAAAAAAAAAAGAAAAAGAAAAAAAAAAAAAAAAAATCACCGATTAAGCTGGTTGGCCGTGCCTCAGGAAGCATTGCTGGTCACGCCTAAAGGTGAGAATAAATACTTAGCCACTGATTAAGCTGGTTAGTCGTGCCTCAGGAAAGCATTACCGATCACGCCTAAAAGTGGTTAAGTCCTTAGATTCCTAAGTGACCTAGTTTACTCGAGTCTTCGAACCCGAGGGATGTATTCTCATCTGGTGCCCTAAGACCGTCTGGTCTGGGAGTCATCGGTAAGAAGCTCGCTACATGGGTAGACTAGGAAACTAAGGATGATAAGGGAATGTAAATAAACATTGTATATACACATTTATATAAAAAAAAAAAAAAAAATGTTATACATATAAGTAAATAAATGAACTTAGTCTGAGAGAGATCCTTCATATTTATAGATGTAAATATCCTAAGATTGATGCAGAATCAGGTTTTTTATCTTTTCCCGAAAATCTTAACCTAAAATGAAAACAATACTCTAATTAGATACTTATAAGAGGAATGAAAAGTTTTGAGTAACCTGAAACCTATAGGTCAAATTAAAATCTTTAAAGCATGGATCAAAAATTTCACTAACCCCTTTTATTTTCTTTTTGGATTTTGTGGGTGTAATCCGCTGAAAACCCTCAGGAGACCACTCCTCCTCTAGGGTAACCTAGAGGTTTAACGGCTTGTTGCACGTGCTCAGTGCAATCGTGTCACCTACGAAAGTGGTGTAATAATTAGTTAGGATTTTTCTTTCTTTTTCTTTTATTTTTGCTCGAGGACGAGCAAAAGCTAGGTATGGGGGTGTGATTATACCATATATTTGCATTTTATACCGCCTTTATACCTTGCATATTGCATATTAAATATGATTTTTAACCCATGTTTTCTCTAATTTTGCAGATCTCCACTTTAAGAGGAAAAGTAATAACCACCTTAATTAGTGATAATTAAGGGGGTTAATTAAAAATTAGCCAAAGAATCAAATCAGATCTCACCAAGATCTGAGCGCCAACTGCAAGATCAACCAGTCCACGTGGCCAACAACTTAACCACCAGATCCACCAGAAAGATCCGAGCCAACGGCCCAGATCTGGCGGCAATCTGGCGGCAATCCGCGGCAATCGAGGGCCGTTGGGCCTCGGATTTCATGCCAACGGTTAGGATCTGATAAGATTCTCAACTTTGCCTATAAATACCTGATCAGAGATCTGTGCGAGCTACAGTGAAGAGAGAGGGAAAATTTTGGATTAGTTGTAATTTTTGTTTTAGGATTCTAGTTCTTCTCTCCTTCCTCCTTGATCTCTAGCTAAATTGAGAGAGAGTTCTTCACTTGAGAGATTGTAATCAAGACTTGTGACACCTTGAAGCAAAGATTCAATGGAGTTCTCTCATCTTCTTTTACTAGAATTGAGTATGCTTTCTCTTCTTATGCTTTTAATTCTTGCATTCAATTTCTAATTCTAGTTTAATTCTAGTTGAGTTGTTTAGATCTTTGATTTCATGGAGAATTATAGATTTCTTAGTGTAATGGAGGGCTAGTTTCTTGAATGCATGGCTAGCTAATCTCAACTAGCTACTACTAGCTCTAGTTGATTGTATTCTTTAATTCTTGCATGATTTCAAGTTTCTTGTAAATTCTAATGGAGTATGTTGTATCCTTTGGTGATTGCTTGTAAGATCTCTAGATGAATTGTGTATCTCTTATAAAGAGCATTTGATTGGATCAAAAGGATGGATTACCATTGATTGTGTCATTTGAGTAGCAAGAACAACTCAAGCACTTCAAGCTAACTTTGTAGTTAAGCTTTGAAGTCCTAAAGAGTTTGATTCTTCTAACCTTTGCATTAAATGAGTACCAAGCCTATATTCCTCATTGCACACCTAGTAAGAGAACCTAGTATTCAAGAAGAGACTTCTAGCCAACTAACTAAAAGGAACACTAAGTCTTCAAAGAAAGAATACCACACTTGAAACATGCAAGTACTTTTCAATTGTCTATGATTCTTGATGAGACAATATTGCAATCAACAAAAGAGGTAGTATGTTAGCAAGGAGGTTGAGTAATGCTAGCCATGCATCTTTCTAATCAAGAGAGTTTACACATTTCATTCTAGTATTCTTTTCTTTTCTACTTCATCACACTTCATTCATTGCACTTCTTTTTCACAATGCACCACCACCAATCCACAACTTCTTGTATATTGTTTTCTCTTGTGTGATTAACAAAGAAGAGTATTGTTTCTTGTCTCACTAGTATCGTGAAAGCTTCTACGCTTGCTCTCCTCGTGGTACGACTCGTTTTAGCTACTTGCTATAACGAAAGATTGAAACAAGGTATAATCTTACATATTCAAAGTAAACAAGATCAAAGGTGAATTCTAAACCCTAAACCATCTCTTAAATACCTGATTCTTGTACAAATACATCATATACCTTGTGAATTTTACCAATCATTGTTTAGACTTGAAAGGTTGTACTTATTATGTGTATAGAATGTATTTGATGTACCCTTTCTTATCTCCGCTATAGCATAGAGCTATACCGAGTCGGATCTCAGGGAGAGCTCGCGATGGAAGCTTTTAAACGTATGGTAGTGAAGTGAACAAACTAGTATCCTTCTCTTGATTATAAACTTAATGAAGCAAATGCAAAAGAAACCAAAAGAGGATGGATATGTTCATTGTGGAAGTGGAAAAGAAATCAAGAAGTGGTGTGGATGTGGTATTCACAAGAAAAGAACAAGAAACTTAAAGAAAGCAATCCATAACTAGCTTACCTTGCTAGCTTGCCAAGACTTACCAAACTCCTTGATAATGAAAGCTTGCCTAACGTTGTCACTCCGTTGGCTATGGATTCGTCTAGCGTGTTGACCTAATTACTTTCTCATTTGCAAGATGGTGGTTTAACCATCGGAGAAGAGAAGATCATACACTTGCAAGATTAACAAAAGCAATCACCCATGAGTTAGTGAAGTAGCAAGACTAGTGGTAACCTAGTACATGGAGAAGAATTAGCTACAAGAAGCCATTAAAGAACTAAACAAAGCATTGAAGTAAATTGCATGAAATAAAGAAAGCAAGTAAGAAAGCATGTAAAGAAAGCAAGAAACTAGAATCAAACTCAAGTAGAGGAATGGAGGATGGATCAATCCTTGCATAGCTTCAATTGTCACCATTGATCATTACAAGCTCTCTCCCTCACAATCACTCTCTTTTGTAATGAAATCTAGGATAGAGAAGAGGACTACAAGAACAAAAACCTAAAGAGAAAATACATGAAAATTACAACTAATGAACTAATCTCCTCTCCTCTCTGATCAGTCTTTGCTCGCAGGTCCAAGTGCAGATATTTATAGACCCCAGGTGAAGCTTCGAGATCTAGTTTGTTGGCGCAAAATCTGAGATCCAACGGCCCGAGATTTGCGGCAATTTGGCGGGAAAATCCCGGATTTTGCGGCAAAATCTGGGCCGTTGAGCCCAGATTTTCTGGTGAGATCTTCTTGTTAGTTAGTTAGCCACGTGGACTATCTGGAATCTTCGTTTGTTGCGCGGATCTCTCTGGATCTGGATTTGAATTTGGCTTTATCTTTAATCTTGATTAATCACTTAATTATGGTTAATTAAGTGATTATTTGGATATCTCTCCTTTAAGTGTGTACCTGCAAATATGTAGAGAAGAGGATTAAAAATCATATATTTATTTGTAATATGCATGGGAATTATGATGTAAAATATGCAATATTGGATACCAATCACACCCCCACACTTATTCTTTTGCTCGTCCCGAGCAAAACAAAGAAAAGAAAAATCTAAACTAATTTTATTGCACCACTTTCGCAGGTGACGCGATTGCACTGAGCGTGTGCAACAAGCCGTTAAACCTCTAGGTTACCCTAGAGGAGGAGTGTTGTCTCCTGAGGGTTTTCAGCGGATTACACCCACAAAATCCATAAAGAAAGAAGACAAATGTTAGTATTTTGAAAACGCATTTTGAATAAGAGACATGTTTACGAACTATTTTTGCAAAAATATAAGTGATCCGAGGTCATAAGTCCACCTATAATTATTCTTCCTTAAACTTAGTATCCATGCAAGATCTTGTTTTTAATTAAGGTAAGAATTCAAAATTGGATTGAATACTTTATCTTTCATAAAAGACCTAGATAATATGCACACCGTGTAAGTGAAGATTTCTGGGATTTCAACTCCAACCATAAAGCCATTTATTTATTTATATATTTTTTTTCTTTTCTCTTTTTTTTTTCATCCCTTAGTTTTCTTAGGCTTTCTAATTTACCCATGTAGCGAGCCTTTAACCGATGACTCCCAAACCAGATGGTTTTAGGGCACCAGATGAGAAAACATCCCTCGGGTTTAAGGCCTCGAGTAAAAAAGGCCACAAAACTAAGGGGGATTATTTATATGATCACTGTTAGGCGTGAATAATCATGCTTCTTGAGGCACAATTATCCAGCTTAATAAGTGAGATCACCGTTAGGCGTGAGTTATTATGCTTCTTGAGGCACAATTTCCCAGCTTAATAGGTGATGATTTATTTATATATATTTTTTTTCTTTTTTCTTTTTTTTATTTTATATATATGGCATTTTTGGTCTTTGTTTCCATCCCAAGAAATGTGTAAGTGTGAAGTGCATATTATCTAAGGCAAAATTCAAGATAAGAATATCTCACCAATTTTACTTACTTAGCCTATAATCTCCAACAAGATCTATTACTTCAACTATGTTTAAGATGTCATATTAAAGCTTTCTTAATCTCTAAGATACATCTTAATTTTCTTAAAATAGATCAAAACTTTGTCTCTTTATTTCAAAAAGTTTTTATTTTTTTTATTTTTTTTATTTATTTTACTAAAAGTAAAATCTAAAAGAAAATAGAAAATCTACAAAGAAAGATAAAATCTAAAAGAAAATAAAAACCTAAAAGAAAATAGAAAATCCTATGTTAGTAAACCCTCCCCCACACTTATTTCATGCATTGTCCTCAATGCATCATGATATATGTATGCATGAAACAAAAATGAAGAGGGAAGGAAAAAAAAATTACCTTAAGGTGGTGGTTCCGGTGATGGTCTGATTGGTCCACGGAACATGGTCCAATCATCTTTTCTTTGGGTTTTTAGGAACCCACCAACCATATCAGAAATATGACCCACTAAAAAGATGCATGCGTGTGTTATTTTAATTATGTACATGCCCCCATCTAATTTTAAGATTTTCCAAATAATTTCAGACTCAAATTTATCAAATTCCTTGTCCCAAAAAGGTGAATGAAATGATAGAACAGTTGACTTGGACTCGGAAATGAAAGGAACTGATACTGACTCTGAAAGGTGATTTAGGTCAAGTGATGGTTCAGAAGTCGAAGTGAAGTCAGAAATTGTGTCCAAGTCAAGAAATGAAAACTCATGTCCACAGTCAGTGTCCAACGATGGGATGTGACCTTCTAAAGGTGAAATCTCTTTACTTCCAATATTAAGAAATTCAAGCTCATCACCGTACAATTCTTCAAAACTTAAGTCAACATCTTCCTTAAGAATTGTACGATCAGTTTCAGAAGTAAAGAGATTGAGAAAATCAAGGTCACATTTGAGTTCAATTCCACAAGATGGAAAACTTGCCAAAATGTCAAGAGTATCTTCAGAAGTGTAGAATTGGGCAAGTTCAATATGATCCTCAAAGATGGGTGATTCCACTTCATTGTGAATTGGGAAAGGATCCAAGGTTGACTCCGGAAAAGGATTGAAGTGAGGTAAAGATACCGGAGTCAGTATGGAATCAGGAAAAAGAATTGAACCACAAAGTTGGGGTTCAAGATCACATTCCTCATGTAGTTCAATTAAATGTACAGAACTTGCCAATTTATCAATGGAATTTTCAGAAGTATGGAATTGGCCAAGTTCTATGTGATCATCATAAAAGATTGGTGATTCAATTTCACAATGGATAGGAAATGGATTCAATTCTGACTTGGGAAATGGATTGAAATCAGGTAAGGTTATTGAAGTCATGATTGAATCAGGAAGTAATATGGAATCATCAAGTGAAAGTCCAGAATCAAATTCATGTTCCAGTTCAATTTCAGGAAAAGGAAAACTTGCCAATTTGTCAATTGGATCTGAAGTTTGGATAAGTTTATTTTTAGGAGATGAAAACTTGCCAAAATGTCAATTGGATTTGAATTTTGGACAAGTTCAAGTTTAGGAAATGAAAAACTTGCTGAAATTGAATCTGGATTTCCAAGATTACATGACTCTTTGGATTTAGAGTGGCTAGTGACATTAGAAAGAGAATGAGAACGAAGAGATTGGATCATCAAATCTATGTCACGATTCCTAGCATTTTGAGCATTGGTCATGTCTTCAAGCATCTTTCCATAATCGATGATTTCATTGTTTTGATGGAAAGAGGAAGTGTTGTCTTGGAAGTGTGAGTCAAAAGTGTGTGATGATGGAAAAGTTGACTCACACAAGAAATCTTTACTCGGTTCACAAGCAAATGGTTGTTCATTATGAAAAGGTGGAACTGAGTAAGATTCTTGAGAATATGGTGAAATTGGAGAGACAAATGGTTTTTGAAGTTGTTGCTCAACTCTGAGTAAATTGGCTTCTATACTCCTTTGCAACTCAGATTTTTCTTCAAAGGGAGGTTCAGAAAAAGGAGTATATGAAGTGGACTCTGGAAATGAATACTGTGGACAAGGTGAATATGATGGACAAGGAATTTGATAATTTGACTCGGGGTACTGGAATCCCAATTACTCGGTAAAGAGTTGAAATTATTTGGACATTATAATTATTAGATGGGGGTATGGGTCGTATTGATTCGGATAAGGCCAACCCGGTGTCTGTGGTTGGTGCATATCATAAAATACCGGGTTGGAATTATCCGAATATGGAGTGTGTGTGACATATGGATGGAAAGAATTGTAATTATAAGCCATATCACACAATCACAAACAAACTAACAAACAAACAAACAAACAAAAGAAGAAAGAAAATTCTAACCTAAGTTAGGGTAGACTTAGACCTAGACGACTCCTAACAAATAGACTGTCCACGGGAGGTTTAGTGCAGACTCTAACCACAAGCTAATCGGCCAGGGAAGGGTAAGGTTGGTGGGAGGTTTTCCGTCCGGAGACGTTCCTTAATTAAGTAACCAGCAACCTTCGGGCTTTCGGCCTCAACCCCTTTCCTAGACACCGATTTTGCAAGAGTTAAGTTCCAACACTTTTCCCCCTTAGGATAATCTCCTAAGTGAGTCCGAGATGTCCCTAGGGCCAACGTCTATTTTTTATTAAATTAGGCTTGGGTTAGTGAGTGCTTGGGAAAATGATTTTCGGGCTAAGGAAAGGGTAATGACCTCCCCCACCTTATCTTATTTACGGGTATGCCCTTAAATTTGAATTGTGCAAGTGTACAAGAAAGATAACAAGGATGCACTCTAAGTAAGAAAATCAAGCAAGAGTTTGTCCTAGTCTATTATGCAATGCAAACACATACCTTGCCTCCACGCACTCTTCAACAGTAAAAGTAAAGAATTGAAAAGACACGTGCCTAAAATGCAAGTGTCTAAACAATTTTTAGCAATTATCAACCAATTTTTACTGTTTTTTAATTAAGCAGGAGTACAGTGAACAACACAGGATTTCAAGTATAGAAACAGCAGTATTTTGAAGAACCAGAGGCTCTGCAGAAATTTGGTGAGAATTGAGCTCAGGACTGCCGCGTTTCCACTGCTATTCTTGTGGATCCGCGGCACAATTAAAGAATCCTGGCCTCTGCTTTCTTGAGCAGAGGGCCAGGTTCACTTAGATATTACTGCAGTAAAGAATTTCCTGTTTTCTTCTCCTGAAACCTGCAACAGAGAAGAATAATAGTTTAGTACTTCACTTTAAACCAAAAAAAATACGTCGCTTTCCCCGGCAACGGCGCCAAAAATTGATCGTGTTGGGAAGTAGCACTCAAAATATGTATTATCTATGAATCAATTGAAATGCTTAAATGTGCTTAATATACCCACGAGACTACCGTTATAGCGTTGGCTCAACGGGTCGAATCCACGGGAAGAGCTAGCGATGGAAGCTTTACACGTATGGTAGTGAAGTGATAAAACTAGTATCCTTCTCTTGATTATAAACTTAGTGAAGCAAATACAAAAGAAACCAAAAGAAGATGGATATGTTCATTGTGGAAGTGGAAAAGAAATCAAGAAGTGGTGTGGATGTGGTATTCACAAGAAAAGAACAAGAAACTTAAAGAAAGCAATCCATAACTAGCTTACCTTGCTAGCTTGCCAAGACTTACCAAACTCCTTGATAATGAAAGCTTTGCCTAACGTTGTCACTCCGTTGGCTATGGATTCGTCTAGCGTGTTGACCTAATTACTTTCTCATTTGCAAGATGGTGGTTTAACCATCGGAGAAGAGAAGATCATACACTTGCAAGATTAACAAAAGCAATCACCCATGAGTAGTGAAGTGGCTAAGCTAGTGGTTAAACTAGTACATGGAATGAAAATCTAGCTACAAGAAGCCATTAAAGAACTAAACAAAGCATTGAAGTAAATTGCATGAAATAAAGAAAGCAAGTAAGAAAGCATGTAAAGAAAGCAAGAAACTAGAATCAAACTCAAGTAGAGGAATGGAGGATGGATCAATCCTTGCATAGCTTCAATTGTCACCATTGATCATTACAAGCTCTCTCCCTCACAATCACTCTCTTTTGTAATGAAATCTAGGGATAGAGAAGAGGGACTACAAGAACAAAAACCTAAAGAGAAAATACATGAAAATTACAACTAATGAACTAATCTCCTCTCCTCTCTGATCAGTCTTTGCTCGCAGGTCCAAGTGCAGATATTTATAGACCCCAGGTGAAGCTTCGAGATCTAGTTTGTTGGCGCAAAATCTGAGATCCAACGGCCCGAGATTTGCGGCAATTTGGCGGGAAAATCCCGGATTTTGCGGCAAAATCTGGGCCGTTGAGCCCAGATTTTCTGGTGAGATCTTCTTGTTAGTTAGTTAGCCACGTGGACTATCTGGAATCTTCGTTTGTTGCGCGGATCTCTCTGGATCTGGATTTGAATTTGGCTTTATCTTTAATCTTGATTAATCACTTAATTATGGTTAATTAAGTGATTATTTGGATATCTCTCCTTTAAGTGTGTACCTGCAAATATGTAGAGAAGAGGATTAAAAATCATATATTTATTTGTAATATGCATGGGAATTATGATGTAAAATATGCAATATTGGATACCAATCAGGTACCACCGCTCCCTACGTCTTGGAGCTTTGGTGTGTACCTACATCAAATAGTTTAAGAGTTGATTTTGGTACCCACATTTTCTTGGGTCCTCTAGGGTTAGTGTCATGAACCCAAACTAGATTATTTGTTCTATTTAGTTGATCATAACAAAACTTAGCTAAATATCCATTTTTACCACAATATGTGCATCTATAAACTCTACCATATTTAAAAGCATAGTGAGTGTGTGATTTGTGAGCATGAGAAACTTTAGCATGAGAGGTGTGAGCATGAGAATTTTTATCTTGTGAAATTTTAGCATGAGTAGTGTGCTTTTTAGAAAACATGTCCTCAAGTTTCTTAGTATTGAAAGCACAATCATTTAAAACTTTTTCAAAATCAATCATTTTGGATTTAAAAGAAGAAATTTCTTTTCATCAATAATAGGAGATTTTGCCTTAAAAGAACTTTTGTAGGCACAAAATTCTTTTTGCATGGAAATGAAATTAGAAGAAATATCATCTTTTTCTTTAGAAACAATGGCAAGTTGATTCTTAAGAAAAGCAACTTCTTTTTGTAATTTTAAGCATTCAAGTTTCTTATTATCATAAGTTTCAGAAAGTTCTACAAAGGCATGTATTAGAACCTCCTTACTTAGTTCATCATCTTCATCATCAAGGGATTGAGGGGTTACCTTAGGTGTGTTTGCCATGAAACACATATTAGCTTGATCCACCTCCTCTTCGGACTCGCTTTCCGAATCCCATGTTGCTTTGTATGCTTTCTTTTCCTCCGGCTTCTTTGGCTTGAAGGAGGATGTCATCTTCTTCTTGAACTCCGGACAATCCGCCATGATATGTCCGGGTTTGCGGCAATTATAGCAAATGATCCTCTGTTCCTCTTTGCCTTCGAATTTTCTCCGGAAGTTGAACTTGTTCTTTCGGTACAACCTCTTGACATTCCGCACAAGTAGAGTTAGCTCCTCATCTTCTTCATCGTCTTCTTCATCGTCATCATTGGTGGATGAAGTCTTGAAGGCTATGAATTTCTTCTTTGAAGTAGTGGCTTCTTCTCTTGCCTTCTTCTCCATCTCATGGGTCTTTAGGTTCCCAATGAGACTAATGATGTCCATCTCGTCCTTGTCGTTCAACTCCTTTAAGGTGGTGGCCTTGATCTCCCATGAAGAAGGAAGCGCCCGAATCACTTTCCGCACCTTTTGATCGTTGGAGATGTCATCACCTAATGAAGAAAGACCATTAGTGATTTTAGTGAAACGAGTAATCATGCTATCAATAGATTCTTCATCAAGAATTTTGAATGACTCATATTGAGACCTCAAGAGATCTATTTTAGCTCTCTTGACTTGTGAAGTCCCTTCATGTGTGACCAATAAGTGTTGCCAAATCTCATAGGCGGATTGGCAATGAATTACCCGTGTAAGGTCATCCTCATTCAAGGCGGTTAAAAGGGAGTTTTGGGCCTTGGAGTTAGCCTCATATTCTCTAAAGTTGAAGTCGGTCCAAGTGCTCTCATCACTATCGGGTGCTACATAGGGTTTGGTCAAAGACTTAGCCACTAAACTACCTAATGATTGCAAAAAGATAGTCATCCTAACCTTCCAAATAGGGAAATTGAGTCCATCAAATTTAGGTGGGGATTTAATATTATCGGCCATGTTTACTAGTGTATGAATGATGGAATGAAAATGTTGATTAGCAAGTTTTAAGGATCTCTCTATAGATGTTAGGCTAAAACCTAGAGATCAAGCTCTGATACCAATTGAAAATCACCTAGAGGGGGGGTGAATAGGTGATGATGCTAATCAAAGTGCAATTTAAAAATTTAAAGTCACAACAATCACCAAACAAGAATCACAAGATGAATGCAAGCAAGTATGACAATGAATATGATGAGCAAGTAATAAGTGCAAGCAAAGTAGAGTAAGGAGTGCAAGAATGTAAACCAAACGCAAACACAAGGATATGTTATCGAGGTTCGAGCACCCAGCTCTACTCCCCGCCTTCCCCAGAAGGATTCTAGCTACTTCCACTATCACAAAGATCTCAAATACAATGGAGTACCCAACTCCTACAATCTCAAGTACAAGTAATTTTCTTGGTAGTCAAAAGACCACGAACTCTCTCTTTCAAATATCTCTTCCCTTACAAAGGTCCTTAGAGAATATTGAGTAGGAATGAAGCTCTTGTGTGTAAGGAGAAAAGAAAATTAAATCAGAGAGTATCACAAAAAACACTTCAGAAATTAGAGAGTATTTCAGCCCAAAAACAAGAAACAAAGTCTTTTGAAAGCCTTAAACTTTTTGAATTTTCTAGCAATAATTGTTGTTATTAATCTCTCTCCAAACACCCCTATTTATAGGAGAGGGTTAGGTTAAGAGATAAAACAAAACTTAAGGCTAATTAAGTAATATTAGATTCAAAATATATCCCTAAATCAAATTTTAAAACACAAAAGACAAAACTTAAAATACCCCAGAAAATAGCCGTTTACTGTTCAACGGATCTGTCGGTCGACCGGTCGGTCGACCGCACGATCAAATTTTTGACCGTTGTAGGCCAACGGTCGACTGCCCGGTCGACCCAATCTAACCGAGAGCAAGGTAGCTTACAGTCGGTCGACCGGTCGGTCGACCGATACAACGTGCACACAGATATGTGCACAGCCAGAGCCACGGTCGACTGGGACGGTCGACCGGCCAACCTGTCATAGGTCCGGTCGACCGTTCGGTCGACTGGCTCAGGTCAAAAAACAGGATTTGAAGAGAAAATAAAGGGGATTTTGATTTTGATAAAAATAGTTTTGAACATAGATTTGTATAAACCACAAATATATATCTGTAGGCCAAATCTTGTAAACAAAATGTTTTTGTATAAATTATAAGAAAACATTTTGGAATAAACATGTGCGCAAAAACGTGTGTGATAGAGCTTTAAACTATCCACTATTCTTTAACAAACTATAAAACTAAAAATACAATGATTAAATACTCTTTGAGCAATCTTCAAGTCTTAGAGCCATCCAATGCCTTGCTTGTGCTTTCTCTTCTATGATTCTTCCTTGATTGTGCAATTTGCCTTCCTTGCTATGTGAAACTTAGAAGTTCTTGCAAAAGCTAAGCCAATGGTCTCCAAACATGGTACAAAACCTGAAACTTATCTTGAACAAATTCATTAGTACCAAATAGCTCTTATTTGGTTTGTCATCATCAAAACACAAAACAAGAGAGTGTAACCTCTTGGGCCAACAATACTGTTACCAAAAGAAAGTCCAAAGGTAAGGTGAAAGCTTCATCCTGTAATGTGGTGTGCGCTTCTTCCCGGAAGCAAAATCGATGTTCCCTCACTAACCGATTCGTAAGAGGAAATAATCGTCCTTGCCGCAGAACTCAATAAATCGCTCGTGGCAGAAACTTGCTCGGTTTAGTCATATTTAAAAAAGTACGACGAGATGGTGGTAAGCCATCCTAAACCTACTGCAGAGTCAGCCAAGCCCTCTGCGAAACAAATGGTGATGAAGCAGAAAGAGCTTCAGATTTCCAAGGCTCTCCTAAAGGACAGCGCGGAAGGATCCACAACACCTTACCACTTTGACGTCCTGACTAAATAGGCCAATATCCTGGCCAGAATCACCCTTTACGAACTCCTGAGACTATCAAAGTCAACAAGAGAAGCTCTAAGGGAAGCCCTAACTGATGTTGAGGTCTTCATGGCCCAGATCCCGGCTGGACCACAGGAGGAAGATGTAGAGGATTGCCTCCATACCTCCCAAAATGCCCCCTGCATTACCTTCACGTCAGATAACATGCAGGTTAAGGGGATACATGATCGGCTCTTATGTTTCATAGGGTACATTGGATCATCTGAAGTGAGCCGCATTCAGGTAGATCCAGGATCCACGTTGAGCATCATGCCTCACTAGGTCATGCGGCACTTAGGGATCCCCACCTACCGATTGAGCGCTACCTAAACTACCATCTATGATTTCAACGCCATCGGTAAGCGCCAATGGGAAGATCAAGCTCAAATGTCAGATCGAGGACCTAAGATCGGAAGTGACGTGCTATGTAATCGATGCCAACACTTCATATAATCTGCTGCTCAGATGACCGTGGATTCATCGTAATTCTATCATCCCCTCCTCTCTCCATCAAGTCCTGAAGTACATCGACGAAAGTGAAAAAGTCCGAACGTTGATTGCCGAAAGGTATCCATTCAAGGGGGTAGAGAACTGTTTCACAGACTCCCTCCTGTACCAAGACTCTCTAGAGACGAACGAGAATCCACAGTCAGAGGAACTAGACTCTAGTAATAAATCTGACACTGAGCCAGAAGTAGAAGAAGAGTGCATGTGGGAATTAAATCCACTTGTAACGAGCATTAATAAGCTCGATGTTAATAACACCGCCGATGATGTAGGCGAGTGCTATATTAATGAAGAGTTGAATTTGGCTTACTCTTCTGTGTTTGCTTCTGATTCAGTGCCATCAGACACTAGTACCGAGGTGGATAATGACCCCTGGTTGGCAATGGATGCTCTGACATCATTGCGTGTACCAATGAAGTCATCCCTCAAAACGTACCAAGATGTCGGTGATGCGTAAGAATTAGTATTCATAGTTTTAGCAAGACGCAAAGGCTAAAAATTAATTCTTTTCGGAAGAATTAAGTCCGAATTGATATCTCGTGAAGACTCAAAAAGCAGGAACGAATCTTCTCAGTTCTCTCATTATGAACCAAATGTACTCAGAATGATGGAGAGCATGGGGTATGATCTAACAAATGGTCCTGGTTTGAACTTCAGCAAAGGAAGAAGAACACTAATTTGATCTTTCGTTCTGAAAGGGAAGACCCCTGACTATTACCATCGAACTCGCAGGGGTTTGGGCTTTGTGTCAACTCCAATTCCATCAGCCTCTGAGTCTGAAGAGTCATTATACCATAATTACTCATCGGGCACGTCATCGTGGGAGTCAGATGTTAGTGTCGGCAACATCTTCAGAGAACTTTCAGTAAATATGATTTCAACAAGCCACCTGGAAGACTGAGATGAAGAAATGATCCAGTCAGATACAAATTCTTGGATCAAACACCTAAACACTCTCTGAGATGTTCATTTCGAACAACGCGAACCGCCCACGGAAGATAAGGTCACCCAGATTAATCTGAGAGATGAGGCTAATCCTAAGCCCATCTTTATAAGCAAAAGCATATCACTCTCCGAGAAAGAAGATCTAATATCTTTTGTACGAGAGTGTATAGATGTTTTTGCTTGGAATTACGAGGACATGCCTAGGCTTGATCCTCTAGTGGCTATGCATCACCTTAATATTAATTCAGACGTGAAGCCAGTTAAATAGCAGCAGCGACGGTTCTGTCCAGAAATAATGGAAGCAATCCAGTCAGAAGTCAAAAAGCTTATAGACTCTGGCTTTATTAGGGAGGAGTAACACCCCAATTGGGTAGTCAATATCGTCCCCTTTTCAAGAAAAATGAGAAGATTTGAATTTGCATCAATTTTCGCGATCTAAATAAGGTCTGTCCCAAAGACGAATTCTCTCTCCCAATCATGGACGTCATGATTGACAATACGTGTGAGTTTGAACAAATGTCCTTTATGGATGGATTCTCAGGGTACAATCAAATCAAGATGTACCCTGATGACAAAAAGCATACATCTTTCAGGACACCACTGGGGTATATTGCTATACTGTCATGCCCTTCGGACTAAAGAACGCGGGATCAACGTATCAGAGTGCTATGAATGCAATTTTTCACGAACACATGCGTAAAACAGTGGAATGCCACGTCGATAACATTGCAGTGAAAAGCCGCACCAAAGATGATCACATAGCAGACCTGAAGACAGTTTTTGAAATCATACGGGCATATCATTTAAAGATGAACCCCACCAAATCTTTCCTAGGGGTAGCCAGCGGTAAATTCCTAGATTTTGTGGTGACATCTAAAGGAATTCACTTGAATCAAGAAAAAGTCCGCGCTGTCCAGGAGATGCAACTTTCAAGGAATCTCAGAGAGCTTAGAGGATTACAAGGACGACTAGCATACATCCGAAGGTTTATCTCAAATCTCTCCGGGAGATGCCAACCCTTCACCAAATTAATAAAGAAGGGCGTCTCATTCATTTGGGACGATGCTTGCCAACAAGCATTCGAGGAAATCAAACGATACCTCACGCAATCACCCGTCCTCACAGCTCCGGTTTTAGGAAAACCTTTCCTGCTATATGTTCGAGCGATGGATCATTCCTTAGGAGCTTTACTAGCCCAGAATAATGATCAGGGACACGAGCAACAAATCTACTATCTGAGCAGAACCATGATCGGAGCCGAACATCGGTATAACCCGATCGAAAAGGAATGTTTGGCGTTGGTGTTTGCCATCCAGAAAATGCGATACTACTTGGTGGGCTAGACTATAAATGTCATATCAAAAGTCAACCCTTTGAGGTTGCTCATGACGAAGCCATCGTCACTAAATGGTCGACTGGCAAAATGAGCCAAACTGCTCTCTCAATATGAGATGCACTTTCTACCACAAAAAGTCATAAGGGAACAAGCGGTGACAGATTTCCTGGCTGAACATCGAGATTCCAGAGCGACCGAACTTTACGAGGAACTCCCAGACGAGGTCGCTGAAGTTTGTCAGACCCAGACGTCTTTCAAAGGACAGATATGGCAGCTCTTCTTCGACGGTGCATCCAGGACGGGCCCGCGAGGGCATGACGCAGCAGGAGTGGAGATAGTACTGGTTTCCCTACAGAACTACATAATCCTGTTTATTCTAATTAACCGAGGCATGTTCCAACAATGTAGCGGAATACAATACCCTCTTAATTTGAATGCAAATCGCCGATGAGATTGGCGTTAAAAATATCAAAGCATACGGTGACTCTAAACTCATCATTAACCAAGTTCGCGGGGAGTATGAAATAAGACATGAAGACTTAGTACCCTATTACAACATAATTATTCACATGACCGAGAGATTCAAAAACTTTTTCATCGATCATATGCCTTGCTAGCAAAATGCGCATGCAAATGTACTGACATCTCTCGCTGCTTTTTTAGCTCTTCCAGCTGGACTGGTAGAGAAAATACTCATCTACAGTCATGACTTGTACTGCCCAAAACTTGCTTTTGAAGATTACCAAAAGGTGACAAGAGATTTACAAGTCAAAGAAGCTTTAGAGACTGTAACAGGTCCAAAACTCAGGGATTGGCAATTCCCGTACATTGATTATGCACTATACAACATTCTTCCTGATGATCCCAAAGAGGCGGCTGCCATTAGAAGGAAAGCCCCCAAATTTTACTACAATGCGACCACGCAAACACTGTATCGGCGATCGCATGATGGGATCCTCCTTCACTGCCTGTCACAAAAGGAGGCACATGAAGTACTAAAAAAAAGCACATGAGTGCTTGTGTGGAGCTCATCAGCCTGGTCTGAAGCTTGGAGATCGACTCTGAAGACTGGGATATTATTGGCCTAAGATGATCCCTGCGCCGTCACTTACGCTAAATGATGTCATGCATGTCAAGTCTATGGTGATTTCATCCATCAAGCACCCAGATATCTTCGCTCTACAACCTCAACCTGGCGATTTGAGATGTGGGGAATGGACGTGGTCGGCCCTATCAACCCACCTTCATCCAAAGGACATCGGTTCATTTTAGCTATAACTGACTATTTCTCTAAATGGGCTGAAGCTATTCCCTTGAGGGAGGTAAAAGCATCTGATGTGGTTAAATTCGTTAAACATCACGTCATTTAGCGCTTTAGTATACCACGATGGATTGTTCATGATAATGGGCCCTAGTTTATCAGCTAGGCTTTTCAGAGGTTCTGCAACAAGTTCAGAAATCAGAGTGTGTCCTCAACGGCATACTACTTAGCTGCTAACGGCCTCACAGAAGCTTTCAACAAGACTATTGGAAAACTTCTTAAGAAATTCGTCCCAAAAGCCAACGTGACTGGGACGACAAGTAAGGTGAATGCTTATGGGCCTATCACACGACGGCTCGAACCCCGACGAAGGCTACACCTTTCTCTTGGTATATGGGTGTGAAGCTATACTCCCATTAGAAATCTAAATCCCATCTCTACGTGTCGCCTTGACAGCAGAGATGACAAATGAGAAGAAGCATCGACTGCGACTCTAGGAGCTGGAGGCTTTGGATGATAAACGCCTGCAAGATCAAAATCAAATCGAGCTCTATCAAGTTCGAATTATCAGAGCCTTCAACAAGAAAGTCAAGGAGCAAACTTTCAAGAAAGGCGACCTTGTCTTAGCTATTAGAAGACCTATGGTGATAACACATAAGACCAAAGGAATATTCTAACCCAAATGGGAAGGACCATTTGTAGTAGAGTCGGTCTACTCAAATGGAGCATATCGCCTCATAACTGAAATATGAGGCATACATATATAAAAAACACATATGAGTATACAAACATATGAAATATCAATTTTGATACCAATAAAAATATAATGAGGATCAAGTGTATAACTCATACTTACCACCCCTTATCATGCACAAGTTTAAAAGATATTCAAGAAGGGTATATAAGGTATGATCGCCCATCCAACCACCCTTAGAAGGTAGGGGTTTTCAGAAATCATGATTTGAAAGTAAATAGGCATAGTTTGAAAACTCTACCATTTGAAGAATAGAAACTAGTTTAAAGATATTTTTAAAAACTAGTAAAAAATTCTTCAAAATATGAAACCAAATCATACATCCCATGAAAACATGAAAATCACATAATAATTGACACCCAAAGTCTATAAAGCACATATATGTTCATGAAAATAAAGTCATGAGTAAACACCAAATATAGAGTGTAAGAATCATGTAATCACAAAATCATGGGAATAGGCAATTAAGCTCAATATGAAATTCCTTTATAAACATGAAAAACATGAAACTTTAATTTTCACCAAAATAATTCCAACTTCAAGGCATATGTATGTTTTGTCTAAATCTAAAGGTATACATACACATCCCTAAACACAAATGAGTCCATAATAAAAATTTGCATGAAAAGTAAATGACTCAAGGGTATACATGTATATCTAAAGTTTTAAACTAAAATTAACATATACATGAGAAACATGTATAAAATAGGGAATACAAGTTGTGAAATGTCACCTAGAGGGAGGGTGAATAGGTGACGATGCTAATCTAGTGAACTTAATGCGGAATTTAAAAACTAATTTCAATTACAACAATGATGCACACACAAGCAAGTATAAGATATAGCAATTTGCACAATACACAAAGTAAAGAGAGAGATAGAGAGAGAGTCAATGGATCAATCGCAAACACAGAGATATGTTACGAGGTTCGAGCACCCAGCTCTACATCCCCGCCTTCGACACACGAAGAATTTCTAATCCACTAGCAAGTCCACAAAGAACTCTCACAAGGAGTACCCAACTTCTCTCTTTACAATCACAACCTCCTCCTTGAGGCACAACTCCAAGCCAATACAACAAACTCCCAATCACAAACCAATACAAGGATCACCTCACAACTTGAGGGATACAACCCAAAGCACAAAGCTAAGAAAAGATTGGGTTACAACTTGGTGGTCTAAAACAACAACCACAAACTATATCTTCTCCCACACAAATATCCTATAGATTTAGATAGTAGATTTTTGCTCAAGTGTGGAGAAAACCAAAGGAATGGAAATCCGATATCACAAAGAAAAATTCTTGGGAAAAACTGAAACTAAGATAGAGAAGTTCACTAAAAATCCTTTCCCAAAAACTCTTTCTTTGATTTTCCAAACTCTAACACAAACACCAAATAGATTGTTCAAATCAAGCTCAAAAACTTCTTTTGATTACAGTAAAAACACCAGAGAGTATATAAAAATTCGCACAAAAAAATCTTGGAGAAAAACTCTTGCCAAAAGGGTATTTATAGGCTAATCAGAAAAATAGCCGTTGGCAGCAGAACTGCCAGAATTACCCTGCCGGTTGACCGCCCGGTCGACCGCCCAACGGTCAATTTTTGACCGTTGTCAGCTACCGGTCGACCGCCCCGGTCGACCGAAACAAACAGAGAGCTCTGCCCTCAGTCCGGTCGACCGTCCCGGTCGACCGTCCCAAAGCTGCCAAATGTGCACAGATTTGTGCACGTCGGTCGACCGGCCCGGTCGACCGACCTCAGCCCTAGTCGACTAGTCAGGTTACTAGTCGACTTGGTTGAAGCCTGGAACAGAAAATTCAATTAGAAATATGTTTAAAAATTCTTTTATCTTTTCTAAAAATCACCAAAAATAGTTTTATCATTTTGCATTGATATATAAACATGTGGTAAAAAGTTTAGCTCAAATATCGATCAATATGAACTATTTTTGTGTCTAATCATTTTTACCAAAAACCAAAAACTGTATTTTCTAAAACTTGGATTTTGAATAGAAAATACGTTTTGTCCAAAACTCTTCCAAGTACAAAAATATGATATTAAACAACATTTAGGCATGATGCATATGGATAGAAATCCAATATACATGAAACAAATATATATCATAGTTTTTGTCGTTAATTCCAAAATATGTTTTGTCAAAAATACCAAAACATATAACACATGAATAAGGGAGTCAAAACTAAGTTTGTCTAGGAAATAAAAGCATGCGTGTATATAGAACAAATCATATATACATTAAATCATGTAAACTTATTTTGATCTATCTATTCATGAAAACCAAGATCGGTTAAACCTAAAACCGAAAAACCAAAGTCAAAACATAAAACGTGTGTGTTGTGAACTTGAGCATATCATACTAATCTAATCTTTACAATTAGGATCTAAACACAAACTAAATTAGGGATACCTAAGTCTTCTTGTAGAGCGCCGTCTCCAAGTTGACTCGGTCCAAACCGTGATTCACCAAGCTTGACTCCAATGAGTGCTAGATGTCATCTTTGATGCTTAGGCTCTTGAATCACCTTGTGAAAGCTTTCAAACCATCTTGTTGAAGCTATCACCAACTAATATCTTGGCTAATGATCTGAAACTAAAACATCACAAGATTATTAGTACACATAACTACATGAGTTAATCATCATCAAAACTAGAGTCGAAGGCCTTTGGGCAACAAGTTGAAATGCACTAATCATCAAAATTAGGTTATACTAGTACATCTAATGGGTACAAATGAGCATTTAAGCACAAACATATAAGAATCAATTGTGGCTCATTAGTTATACAAGTATATACACAAGTTTTAATGAAGGTTACATTTAAACATTTAATCAAAACATGAATTATAAAACAAAATATAAATCAATATGATCATTAGGCTAAATGTACAAGTCTTAGAGCAAGGATATACATAATAGTAAAAATAAAGTGAGAACACAAACTATGGATCCATATGAACATGGTGTATCTCAATTACTATACGTGTATGTCACAAGTCTAATTAACATGGCATTTAACATAATAATCATTAAAACATGACATGCTAAAAATTACTAATATGAAAGCATGTAAACTAAATGAGGAGTTAGAGATCGTCACCAAAATGAAGAGGGCATATCTCTATATCTCCAAACCATGGTGGTCCTCCCACCAAACTCCCCTTGAAAGTGATGCATCCAAAAGTGTCACCGTTTAGCTCGGAACGTATTCACCTCAAGGCACCAACAACTCTCACGTCAAGTGCAAGCCCACACCTACATTAAATAGACTAGGAGTGGATTTTGGTACCCATATTTTCTTGGGTCCTAATGTATTAGTGTTTCGAACCCAAACAAGATTATTTGTACTATTTATATGATCATAGTAAAATTTAGCTAAATGATCATTCCGGCCACAATAAGTACATTTATAAATTCTTTCATATTTAAAAGCATAATGAGCATGTGGTTTATGAATATGTGATTTGTGAGCATGGGGTCTTTTAGTATGATTGACATGTGATGTGTTGGCATGATGAACATGTAGAGTTTTAGCTTGTGATGGTTTATCATGTTGAACATGTGAAGTATGCATGTGTTTCTTTGAAAATATTTCTTCTAATTTAGTATTGTTAAATGCACATTCTTTTAAAACATTTCCCAAATCATTTATTTTAGTTTTTAACAAAGAAATCTCATTTTCATCAATTTTAGGATATTTAGCTTTGCATGAAACTTTATAGGCATCAAAATCTCTCTGTGTTGAAATAAGAGTATAAGATAATTCATCCTTTTCTTTTGAACAAATAGCAATTTGATTTTTAAGCATTTCATTTTCCTTTTTCAATTTTAAACAATCTTCCTTTTTAGCATCAAAACTTTTTGAAAGTTTAATGAAAACTTGTAATAGCAATTCTTTACTTATTTCACTATCATCATCAAGTGGTTCGGTAGTTACCTTAGGTGTGTTTGCCATGAAATACACATTGGCCGTGTCGACTTCATCTTCGGATTCACTTTCCGAATCCCAAGTGATTTTGTACACCTTCTTTTCAATCGGCCTCTTTTGCTTCAAGGAGGAGGTTATCTTTTTCTTGAAATCTGGACAATCGGCCATGATGTGTCTGGGTTTCCGACAATTGTAGCATATAATCCTTTTCTCCTCTTTCCCTTCACATCGTCTTCTATAGTTGAGCTTATTCTTATGGTACATTCTCTTTACATTTCTCACAAGAAGAGATAGCTCTTCATTATCTTCTTCATCTTCTTCATCATTGTAGTTGGAGGAGGAAGACTTGAAAGTTATTGACTTTTTCTTTTGAGGTACCGCATCTTCTCTAGCCTTCTTCTCCATCTCATGAGTCTTAAGGTTTCTAATAAGACTTATGAGCTCCATCTCGTCTTTGTCATTCAAGTCCTTCAAGCTGGTAGCTTTGATTTCCTATGACGAAGGAAGAGCACGAATCACCTTAGCACCTTTTGGTCGTTGCTTATTTCATCACCTAAAGAAGAAAGAGCATTTGTAATCTTAGTAAACTTGGTAATCATATTATCAGTAGATTCATCTTCTAGCATTTTAAAACTTTCATATTGAGAACGCAAGAGATCTATTTTAGCTCTCTTGACTTGTGATGTTCCCTCGTGAGTGACCACTAAGTGTTGCCAAATCTCATAGGCGGATTTGCAATGGATAACCCGTGTTAAGTCATCCTCATTCAAAGCTGAGAGTAGGGCATTTTGAGCCTTTGAATTAGCATCAAATTCCTTGAAGGTAAGTTCGGACCAAGTGTCCTCCTCACTTTCGGGTCTAATAAAAGGCTTGGTCAAAGACTTAGCAACTAGACTACCTAGAGATTATAGAAAAATGGTTATCCTAACTTTCCATATGGGAAAGTTGAGTCCATCAAATTTGGGAGGGGTCTTAATGTTATCGGCCATCTTTACTAGTGTTGAATGAAGATATGAAAATAGTGATTAGCAAATTATAGGATCTCTCTAAGGATGTGAAGCCAAAAACTAGAGTCCTAGCTCTGATACCAATTGAAAAATATTAATACTAATTAAAGATAAAAACTAAATTTTTAGATAAACACTAAAATCATTTTGCAATAAGGATACGAAATAGAGAATAATACAATTTAAGATCATTGATACTAATATTGAAAATGTTAGTATATATCAAACCAAAGTATTTTACATCATAAATGATGGGAGTAAGATATCAATTTGAAATAAAAACTGATACAAATTGAATTTACAACCAATATCAATTTTACATAAAAGTAATTTAAAAATCAGAATTTTCTCCCCCTTTATGAAATACTAAAAGAAACAATGCATAAGCTATATTGGCCAAGGCCCTAAACGCCGCATGCTACATATCAAACCGTATTTATTTGTGTCAAAATACTTTCAAAACCTCTTTTGAAATTTATCATTTAAGAAAACCAAATGTTTCATACTTTAAAGTTTTTGGATGCAAGTGTTTTGTTTTGAATGCTAAAGATAATTTGGGTAAATTTGATGCTAAGGCTTATGAAGCAATCTTTGTTGGCTATTCTAGTACTAGCAAAGCATATAGAGTGTTTAATAAATCATCTCATACTATTGAAGAATCTATGCATGTTAAATTTGAAGAATCTAATGCTATTATTGAGAATGTTATAGAGATTGACTCATTAGGTGAGGACATGGAGAAAATATCCTTGAAGGACTCACCCATTCAAGAAGACAAGCAAGAACCCATTGGTGAAGTTTAAAAGGATGAAGTGGAACAATCACAATCACTTCCTAAAGATTGGACATACACCTCAAATCACCCCAAAGATCTCATCATAAGTGATGTATCAAAAGGGGTAACCACTCGCTCCAAACTCCATGATTTGTGTGGGAATTATGCTTTCATATCTCATTTTAAGCCCAAAAACATTCTCAAAGCCGAGGGTGACTCATATTGGTTGCTAGCTATTCAAGAAGAGCTCAATCAATTTGAGCGCAACCAAGTTTGGCACCTTGTTCCTAGACCTCATGATAGACCAATAATTGGTACTAAGTGAATTTTAGGAACAAGTTGGATGAGTCAGGAAATGCTATTAGGAATAAGGCTAGGTTAGTAGCCCAAGGTTACACTCAAGTTGAAGGAATTGACTTTGAGGAGACCTTTGCACTCGTAGCACGGCTTGAAGCCATACAGATCACACTAGCTTATGCATCTTTTAAAAATTTTAAACTTTTTTAAATGGATGTAAAAAATGCATTTTTAAATGGTTTTATTGATGAGAAAGTTTATATTGAACAACCTCCCGGGTTTGTGGATCATGTAAATCCTAATTTTGTTTTTAAACTTGATAAAATATTGTATGGTTTAAAACAAGCTCCAAGAGCTTGGTATGAAAGGCTTTCTAGTTTTCTTCTTTCAAATGATTTTGTTAAAGGCAAAGTAGACACCATATTATTTACTAAACATGTTGATAGTGACATTCTTATTGTTCAAATATATGTTGATGATATAATCTTTAGTTCTACTAATGAGTTACTTTGTAAGGAGTTTGAACAATGCATGTAACGTGAATTCAAGATGGCATTAATGGGTGAATTAAACTATTTTCTTGGACTCCAAATCAAGCAAATGCGTGATGGGATTTTCATATATCAAGCCAAGTACTCCAAGGAAATCATCAAGAAATTTGGGCTTGAAGACTTAAAAATTTGCAGCACTCCCATGGCCACCTCCACCAAGTTTGATAAGGATGACCAAGGTAAGTGTGTTGATATAAAATTGTATAGAAGCATGATTGGTAGCTTGTTGTATTTAACAGCTAGTAGGCTGGATATTATGTTTAGTGTGTGTCTTTGTGCTAGATTCTAATCGTGTCCCAAAGAATCTCATTTAATTGCGGTAAAACGCATTATTCGTTTTGTTAAGGGCACTATTGGAATGGGTCTTTGGTATCCGAAAATCGGAGAATTCTCAATGACGAGTTTTTCGGATGCCGACTGTGCGGGTTGTAGAGTGGATAGGAAGAGTACTAGTGAAACATGTCAATTTCTTGGTAATTGTATTGTTTTATGGTCTTTCAAGAAATAAAATTCGGTAGCCCTCTCAACCGCCGAGGCGGAGTATGTTGCGGCGGGGGTTTGTTGTGCACAAGTCCTTTGGATGAAACATACTCTCCTTAATTATGATTTGCATTATGACCATATAAAAATATTTTGTGATAATACTAGTACTATTCATATGACTAAGAATCCAAATCAACATAGTAAGACTAAGCACATTGAGATTCGATATCACTTCCTTAGAGATCATTTTGAGAAAGGTGATATTGATATTGATTATGTTTCTTTCGATTTTCAACTTGCCGATATTTTCACTAAACCACTAGACTATAATAGATTTCTTTTATATGTGGTAAACTTAATGTTTGTGTTGTTAAATAAGGAAGTTTTCTTGCTAATATATCCCTTTTTGATGTATGACAAAAATGGGGAGAAATATGTGTTTTATGGTTGTGGTGGTTTGATGATGGTTTGGTGTTTTATTGGTATGACGTTGTTTATTCAAAATTTTTTGAAAATTCAAAAATTCTCTCATAACAAATTGTTTTATACTTGTTTAATATAGCATTATTTGAGGGGGAGTTTTTACCTCCCTTTTATATCTTGTGTTATAGCCTATATATTTTGTCATCATCAAAAAGGGAGAGATTGTTGGCCCAAAAGGTTACACTCTCTATTTGTTTAAGTTTTGATGATAACAAAATACATAGAAGCTATTTGGTACTAATAAGTTGTTTAGTATGAGTTTCAGGTATGTACTAGTCATGATGGCTTTTTAAGCATATTGCAAGGATTATGATGCTAAAAGGCAAATGGCGCAAGAGGATGTTTTTTTTAGGAGAGAAGGCTCTAGCTTGGTGTAACGCGACTCAGAAACTTCCTTTCTCAGTTTTTATAATTTTTAGTTTGTTAAAGGATATTGTATAGTGTTGAAGCTCAATATTCCCCACACACAAGATTTTGTACATGATTTTTCTAAAGATACTCTCCTATATATAAAATATTTTTGAACATATTCTAATACTTACAAACTCTATTTTATATAGTATACCAAGTCTTGATCAAAATTAATTTGAAAATTATTAAGATCTTCAAAACCATTTTCAAAAGAAACTGTTTTGGCCTGTTGCGGTCGACCGGACGGTCGACCGGCTTTGTTTTAGGTCAGAACGGTCGACCAGGCGGTCGATCGCAGTTCTAACCGTTTGGGTGCGTGCATGTGTGCACGTTACCCGATCGACCGGGCGGTCGACCGGACCTCATATCGGTCGATCGTGCTTCGGCCGATTGAAAGCAACTTTGTCTTTATTTGGGACGGTCGACCGTGGGCTGGCAACGGTCAAAATTTTTGAAAACCGGTCGACTGGCCGGTCGACCGTGAGCTAAATTTCAGCCCAAACGGCTAGTTTTTTAAACACGTTTTAAAACGTGATTTTTTCTCCAAACGAATTTGAGGGCTGGATTTAGGTCTAATCTTTCCTAATTATTCATTATAACAGTTTACCTTTTAATCCGTACCTCTATCTTATAAATAGGGATGATTAGGGTTGAAGAGATTACAAACATCCTTTGCAAAAGAAATCTAGTTTAAGTCTTTCAAAAGAAGTTTTTGCTCTCAGTTTTTGTGCTCAAAATTCTCTCTTTTCACTGAATTTTTGATTCAAAACTCTCTTCAATTTTATTTTCTTTTTCACTTACAAAACTTGAGCTTCAATCCTACACATTATCCTTTAACAAATTAAAAATTATAAAAACTGAGAAAAGAAGTCTCTGAGTTACGTTACACCAAGGTAGAGCCTTCTCTCCTAAAAAAACGTCCTCTTGCGCCATTTGCCTTTTAGCATCATAATCCTTGCAATATGCTTAAAATGCCATCATGACTTGTACAAACCTGAAACTCATACTAAACAACTTATTAGTACCAAATAACTTCTATGTATTTTGTTATCATCAAAACTTAAACAAATAGAGAGTGTAACCTTTTGGGCCAACAATAACCTTAGACGGTGATTCGCTCATGATGCCAATTAACGATAAATTCTTGAAGAAATACTATCCTTGATAGTACTTTTCTCCTGATCAGGTTAATACTACACCTCTGATCGAAACTCCAGATCCCAGATGAACGCCAAAGAAAAGCTTTCTTCCTCCACTAGATCACATCACGGTCAATCAGCGTCAAGCTAATCAAGCGCTGGTTACATCATGATGCATAATGTAAAATTTGAAGAAGAAACAAAATGCAAAACTTCAGTTTTATTTTAATTACTCTTCTACTGACATCCAACGCCTCTGACGGCTAAGGATAGAGGAAAATGTTGGCTTTCAAGTCCAACATAAGTCTTCTATAACTTATCATGCTGAGGGGAATAGCATGGCTAGCCCAACTCAAACAGTGGTTGGTAAAGGCACATAAATCCGTTGATAGCTGAGGGTTTGCTAAAAATCCTAAGGGACTTGGTCCCATCCTCTTCTCTAAAATCTCCTACCATTCTCACTCACAGATTGGTAGGGCCACAAAAATACCTGTGTTCATCTCCCTAATGAAATGAACTGAGATTTGTCAAGTTAATATTAAACCTCTGACAAACCAGATTTTTCAATCCCCAGTGAATTTAATCAAGTTAATATTAAACATCTGATAACAAAACTCATTAGAAATCCTCGCTGTTATGTTAATACTACACTTCTAATGGCAAAATTTTCATGTTTCAGGAAATCAACGATTGTCACGTTAATATTAAACCTCTAACAGTTCATTTTACTTTTCACCCAAAATACCCTACCAATTCTCTTTCATAGAGTGGTCGGTTTACAAATATAATCATTGTTATGTTAAAACTACACCTCTAACAATGAAAATTTTAATACTCCCCAACGAGTACAAACTTCACTTGTCTCTCCTCTACATAGAGTCACAAGTCCTCAAAATTGCTCCTATCGCAAATCAATTCTTTTCAAGTTAAAATTAAACCTCTGACATTTCAAATTTCACTTGTCAATTCTCATCAATAGAATGACAAGTCCTCAAAATTGCTCCTATCGCAAATAAAGTTTGTCAAGTTAAAATTAAACCTCTGACATTTCAAATTTCACTTGCCAATTCTCATCAATAGAATGATAAGTCCTCAAAATTGCTCCTATCGTAAACCATTTCTTATCAAGTTTAAAATTGCACCTCTGATAAATTACTGTTAAGTTTAGAACCACACCTCTAACAATGATTAAATTGCTGCCAAGTTCAGTATTAAATCTCTGACAGTTACTTTCCCTCAGGCTTTCATATCAAAGCTGAGATGAGCGATGCTAAGTTTAACATCACACCTCTACCGTCCAGTTCATTGTTAAGTTCAACAATACACTTATGACAATGACTTTCCCTCGAACTTCCCTATCAAAGTTGAGATGATTAATGCAAAGTTGAAAATTACACCTCTAGCATTTCCTTCACTGTCAAGTTTAACATTACACCTATGATGTGATGTTTTCAGTCTTCCCAAATGAAGCTGAAATTTCCGATGAGTCAAGTTAATATCACCTCTCTGACCCATATTTCTGTCAAGTTAATATCACACCTCTGACAGTAATCTAAAATTCCTGAAATGGAATTTTTTCCCAACTTTGACTTGTTAAGTTAATTATCGCATTTTTTTTAGCAAGTCAAGAGTTTCTACTTCTATGTGTCTTATTTTCAATACAAAAATGAAATTCAAGACATATCAGAAATAAGAAAAAGTGTTACTTTTATTTATATTCAAATATATGAAAGTGATACAAAACGCTCTCTTATACAATAAGATTGAGTGTCACAATAAAGGAGTACAAATAAGTCCCTCTCTCTCAGCGAAAGGTTGCACTCATTCCTCAAGACATCTACACCGCTCTAAATACAAGATGTTTGAAAAAGCACCGAAGAAATGTTCCTCTCTTCTTCCATTGAGTCATTGTAGGCTGTCTAGAAATCACCAAGACAAGCCACCAAAACGTAGAGATCCAAGATCCAAGCGCAAGGCTAAATGTGACAATCAAGACGCGAAAGTCCAAACCCGCGTCTCCGCATCAAGGCGCGTTGGCTCAACGCCCGCGTCTCCGCATCAAGGCGCGTTGGCTCAACGCCCGCGTCTCCGCATCAAGGCGCGTTGGCTCAACGCCCGCGTCTCAGCATCAAGGCGCGTTGGCTCAACGCCCGCGTCTCAGCAACAAGGTGCCCCCACCTTGGTTGTAACCACCCCGATTATGGCACCATCCACCGCCCATGTAGCGGGGAAGTTGGCCCTCATCGTGGAGCACTTTTAGGGGCACGATCACCCCTTAAAAACCCTATAAATAGTCCCGTCACTATGGAAGAGGGGGCGGATTTTCGATAAAAGAAAAAGGAGAGATCATCAACAGAGAGAGAGAGAGCTCGACTCTTCAAGCCAGCTTGCTGCGTACAAGTTGCTCTTCGCCTACCTTCTCTTTTAGAGTTTTGGTGGACGGGGCTGAGTTACTCCTTCTACCTACCAAGGAGAAGATCCCTCGACGGTACTGACGGTCATCTGGTCAACGGAGAACAAGATTCACTCTCCACCGCCACACGAAGAACCCAGCACTAAACAAAGGGGGAATTCAAGATTCAATATTCTCCCTCCCTTGTAACCGGAAGATTAGCCTGTTGTAATTTTTCATCTGATTCAAGGAAAAGTTTCTCCAGTTCGCTTTCACAGTTTTCCGCGTCCAACATGAGATGGCGACTCCGCTAGGGAATACGTTTGTCACTGACGAACAAGCCGTGGCACAGGATGATCTCCTCCGTAGGGGGAAAATGGTCGAGACACTTGTTGTGGAGTTCGACCAAGCGAAGTATGAAGAGTTTCTCTCTTCTGGCTCCAAGAGCCCAAAGACCCGCGTCTGTCGCAGGGTCTCGGCGGGGAATGGCCCCGAAGCCCGACCTGAAGCTCTCTTGGGCGCCGCTGCTGTTGCCCAATGTGCCCAGCAAAGTTCACGCGTCAACGCCTCTCAGAAGGCCCGCGCGATCCCAAGCACAATTATTGTTGCGACCAACTCCGGCACACAGAAAACCCGTGTCAACGTCTCTCAGGAGACCCGCGTGATTAAACTCCCTGATGTTCAACATCAGGATGTTGTTGATTTCTCTCCACCTCCTCGACGCAACCGGAATGCTGAGCGTCGACAGAGGAGACGTGCGCGTCAACTGCAAGTTGGAACCGTTGGTTGTCCAACTGAAGCTGGACGCGATGTACAATCTCGCGCCTTGCCCGCGTCACGTCCAGTACGTGAAATCCGCGTTTGGCGGCCCAAGCGCGCAACTCCTCAAGTTGAGTCCTCTGAGGACCAACTTACCAAACGCCAGAATGAAGCTTCTCGTCAAACGCAAGAAGCACGCGCCCAGAGACGAGGCGCCCTGCAGCCCACTCTCTCTCGCACGCCTCTACCCGGACGCACCAAACAGCAACGCGAGACCCGCGTCTCATCTCAACAGAGACGCCGGACGCACGTTCCACAGCCGAGACGCAGAAACCGCGTCTCTGAAGTCTGCGTCCAGACTGCACAGCGCATGGATGCCTCCCGTCTTCAACGTTGCGAGGCTAATCCTTTCAATCCCCCTCCTATGGATTTGAGGGATTACTTGACGAAGAAAAGAAGTGCCAATCAGGTCACTTCATCATGCTGCTGCCAACGGCTCATCTCCATGCTCTCAGAGTGCCGTTGCGAATCAGGCGTACACCAGCAGTCTTTGGTCAGACAGCTGACCCTGATTCCTCCGTCAGCTAAAAGAAGACGCTCCCACAGAAGGAGAACCTTCTCTGACGTTGAGTACCCCGAGCTCACTGCAAATATGACAAGCAGGAGCAAGGGAAAACAAATTGCAGTCGGCTCAGATGACTCCGAGTCTGACTCTGAACCGGAAGGGGTGTATCGACACACTCGCACCCGAACGGGGGCCATTCCCCCAATTAACTATAATGCCTTAGCCCACGGCGTTAGAGTGAATGATTCCCACTCCGCCGTAGTGGAATCAGGGGCTTCGAACTCTTCCGTCGAGAAGGAGACCTCTGCCTACATGACAGGCACTCCTGAGGAGACGGCAAGACGTATAGAGCAGGTCCAGAAAGCACAAATGGACATGATTATTTCTCAGCAGGCGTCGATTGACTCCCTCAAGCAGGCGATTGCACAACTGCTGGAAGACAGGAGGAAATCTCCTCCTAGGAGGTCAAAGGGCAAAGGGAGAAAGGGAGGAAGCTCATCTTCCGAACCTTCTGAAGAGAGGCAGCAATCTACCTCCAGTTCGTCCAAACCCTCGTCGCAAGTAAAAGGCGACCAAGACCCAGAGAAGGCTCATGCTAAAAGGATGAGTCAATTGGAGGAACGCCTCAATGCCCTTGCCAGTCGCAAAGACCTCCAAGAAGTTGGAGTGGTCCGGCCCTATCCAGCTGAGTGGGATCTAGTCCCGTACCCTCCTAAGTTCAAGGCTCCAACCCTCCAAGCCTTCGATGGGAAGGGGTCCCCTAATCAGCACATCTACTACTTCAAATCTCAAACCGGGAATGTAGTAGATAATGACGCCATCCTGGCGCGACTATTCATCGGCACCCTGAAAGGGTTGGCCTTTGAGTGGTTCATGAAACTCCCGGAAGGTTCTATTAAGAACTGGGGCGACTTGGAGAAGCTGTTCTTAACACGCTTCTTCGAAGATGACTCCGAGGTCACAATGCCCACCCTGTTAGCTACGAGACAGCGAAAGGGAGAGTCCGTCAAATCTTTCGTGGAGAGATTTCGGAACGTGGCACTCCGGTGTCCAAGCGGTATGACCCAGGCCACCCTGGTGGAAACGTGCCGCCACAACCTCCAAACCTCACTCCTTACTCAAATAGGAGTTGCTGAAAGCCGCACCTGGAAACAATTAGTCCAACAAGGTGAACAGGCTGAGGAGATTGTTGCCCGCGTCAGGGCAGAAGAAGGCAAGCCTAGGCCGGAAAGGTCGACTAGGCGAGCGCCAAACACCTCCCTCCAGACGAAGCGGAAGGATAATTTGGCGACGGAGACCAAATCTCCCACCAAACCTCAACCAGCCAAGGCGAGTGGCTCTTCAAGCCAACCCCGCGCCAACAAGCAGTATTCCTTCAAGGAGGAACATGTCGATTCGCTCTTCAAGCTACTCAACAAGAGCAACCGACTGAAGCTCCCTGAAATTAGGCGCCCGGAGGAAGTCGGCAAGACCGACAACCCCAACTACTGCATGTATCACAGGATGTTGGGACATCCTACCAAAAGCTGCTACATCTTCAAGGATGTCCTTCAAGCTCTGATTGACGCGGAAGTGTTAAAACTCCGACCAGAACAGAAGAAGGTGACGGCCAATGTGACGTCAGCTCTCCAGTTCGGAAGACAACCCCCAACGCCTGCGGGGGTGATCCCTATTCCAAGAGGAGAACTGAGAATAGTCAACACAGACCCTCACCAGCAGCAGGAGAAGGGCTTGGTACCCGTCCCTACGCCTCAAGGGGAAATTATGTGGGTCCACCCTAACCTAGTAGACAGCCAGCAGTGGACTACTGTAACCAACAGGAAGTCCAAAGGCAAGGCAAAAGCTTCGTCCTGCCATGTGATATGTGCTTCCTCCCGAGAAGCAGAGGATGATGTTCCCTCACTGACTGATTCAGAAGAGGAAACCATAGTCTTGGCTGCAGAGCCCAACCAACCAATGACGGGGACTCGTTTAGGACAGCCCTACTTGAAGCAGTACGGCGAAGTGGCGGCAAACCCTCCACAACCGGCTGCAGAGCCAACTAGGCCCTCCACGAAGCCACCTGTGGAGAAGCAGAAGGAGACTCGATTCTCTCGAGCCCTTCAAAGAGGCATCGCGGAAGGGTCTTCGGCACCTTACCGCTTTGATGTCCTGGCTCAGCTGGCCAATATACCGGCACGCATTACCTTGTATGAACTTCTTAGACTATCAAAGTCGACCAGGGAAGCTCTGCAAGAAGCTCTGGCAAATGCTGAGGTCTTCATGACCCAGGTGCCGAAGGAAGAAGATGTAGAGGATTATCTCCACACCTCCCAGAATGCTCCCTACATTACCTCCTTCACGGCAGATGATATGCAGGTTAAAGGGAAGCATGATCGACCCCTGTACTTCACAGGTTATATCGGATCATCTGAGGTGAACCGCATTCAGGTAGATCCAGGGTCCGCATTGAGCATCATGCCCCGCCGAGTCATGCAACACCTCGGCATCCCTACCCACCGTCTGAGCCCTACACAGACGACCATCTACGGGTTCAATGCCAACGGCACCCGTCCGATGGGGAAAATCAAGCTCAAGTGCCAGATTGGGAGCCTCAAGTCGGAGGTGACGTGCTACGTCATCGATGCCGACACTTCCTACAATCTGCTGCTGGGACGACCATGGATTCACCGCAACTCCATCGTTCCCTCCACTCTTCACCAAGTCATGAAATACATTGACGCGAGTGGGAAGGTGCAAACGTTGGTTGCCGAAAGGTATCCATTAAGGGGGTCGAAAATTATTTCACGGACTCCCTCCTATATCAGGATCCGGTGGATGAAACCCCGCAACTGGAGGTGCCAGACTCTGGTAATGAGGCTGACACTGAGCCCGAGCAAGAAGAGTGCCTGTGGAAGTTGGAACCACTTGTAAAGAGCACTAATAAGCTCGATGTTGATAATACCACCGACGATGCAGGCGGTTGGTATATTAATGAGAATTTAGACTTTGAGTACTTTTCTGCGTGTGCATCCGATTCAATACCATCGGATACTAGTACCGACGTAGACGATGACATCTGGTCGGCAATGGATGCTTTGACATCATTGCATGTACCAGTAAAATTATCTTTCGGGACATACCAGGATAATGGTGATGCGCAGGAATCTATATTCATGGTTCCGACAAGACGAAAAGGCCAAAAACCAATCCTTTTTGGGCGAATGACAACTGAACCAACGCCCCGTGAAGAATCGGAAAGTGAGGAGGAATCCCCTCAGCTCGGTCATTATGAACCAAAAGCGCTCAAAATGATGAAGTGCATGGGGTATGATCTAACCAATAGACCGGGTTGAACTTCGGCAAAGGGAGGAGAACGCTACCTCGATCCTTTGTGCCGAAAGGGAAGGCCCCCGATTATTATCATCGGACGCGCAGAGGGTTGGGCTATGTATCAACTCCGGTCCCATCAGCCTCCGATTCTCAAGAATCGTCGAGCAACGATTACTCTTCAGACACATCATCTTGGGAGTCAGATGTCAGTGTCGGCAACATCTTCAAGGAACTTTCAGTGAACATGGTTTCGACAAGCCACCTGGAAGATGGAAATGAAGAAATGATCCAATCTGATACAGATCCTTGGATCAAACATTTAAATGCTCTTTGGGATACCCGCTTTGAACAGCGTGAGCCACCCACAGAAGACAAGGTTGTTCAGATCAACCTAGGAGATGAGGCTAACCCTAAGCCCATCTTCATAAGTGACGGCCTGTCACCTTCAGAGAAGAAGGATCTAATATCTCTTGTACAAGAGTATATAGACGTCTTCGCCTGGAATTATGAGGACATGCCAGGACTTGATCCTCAAGTGGCCATGCACCGCCTCAACATCAATCCGGACGTAAAACCTGTCAAACAACAGCGGCGACGGTTTCGCCCAGAAATAATGGAGGCAATTCAATCAGAAGTCAGAAAACTTATTGATTCTGGCTTCATCAGAGAAGAACAGCATCCCGACTGGGTAGCCAACATCGTCCCCGTTTCCAAGAAGAACGGGAAGATCAGGATCTGCATCGACTTCCGTGATCTAAACGAGGCCTGCCCCAAGGACGAATTCCCATTGCCAATCACAGATGTCATGATTGACAATACTTGTGGATTCGAACGAATATCCTTCATGGACGGATTCTCAGGATACAATCAAATCAAAATGTATCCTGATGACGAAAAGCATACCTCCTTCAGGACACCCCTAGGAGTGTATTGCTACACCGTCATGCCCTTCGGACTGAAGAATGCAGTGGCAACATATCAAAGGGCCATGAATGCCATTTTCCATCAGCAAATACGCAAAACGGTGGAATGTTATGTTGATGACATCGCGGTAAAAAGCCGCACTAAAGGTGATCACATAGCGGACTTGAAGTTGGTCTTTGACATCATGCGAGCTCATCAATTGAAGATGAATCCCACAAAGTCCTTCCTAGGGGTGGCCAGTGGCAAATTCTTAGGATTTATTGTAACCTCCACCGGAATCCATTTGGACCCGGAAAAGATCCGCGCTATCCAGGAGATGCAACCCCCGAAAAGCCTCAAGGAGCTCAGGGGATTACAAGGACGATTGGCGTACATCCGCAGGTTCATCTCAAACCTCTCCGGAAGATGCCAGCCCTTCGCTAAATTGATGAAGAAGGGTGTCTCGTTCATTTGGGATGACGCTTGCCAACAAGCATTCGAGGAAATCAAGCAATACCTCACCCAACCACCAGTCCTTGCAGCTCCAGTATTCGGAAAGCCGTTTCTGGTGTATGTCCGAGCAATGGATCATTTTTGGGAGCTCTACTAGCTCAGAATGATGATCAGGGACGTGAGCAAGCAATCTACTATCTGAGTAGAACAATGATCAGAGCCGAACATCGGTATAACCCGATCGAGAAGGAATGTTTGGCACTGGTGTTCGCTATCCAGAAAATGCGACACTATCTGGTAGGCCAAACTATAAATGTCATATCAAAAGTCAACCCTCTGAGGTTACTTATGACTAAACCTTCATCGCTAAATGGCCGACTGGCAAAATGGGCCATATTGCTATCACAATATGAGATGCATTTTCTGCCACAAAAAGCTATTAAGGGACAAGCGGTGGCGGACTTCTTAGCTGAACACCCAGATCCGAGGGCAGTCAAACTCTACGAGGATCTCCCAGATGAAGTTGCTGAAGTCTACCAGACTCAGACATCGTTCGAAAGTCAAGTATGGCAACTTTTCTTCGACGGTGCATCAAGAACAAGCCCGAAGGGACACATAGTAGCGGGGGTAGGAGTAGTACTTGTCTCCCCACAAAATTATGTGATCCCCCGAGCTGTCTCGCTAACGGAGCCTTGTTCCAACAATGTGGCGGAGTACAATGCTCTATTGATCGGGATGCAGCTCGCCGATGAGATTGGCGTTAAAAATCTTGAGGCATACGGTGACTCTAAACTCATCGTCAGCCAAGTTCGCGGGGAGTACGAAGTCAGACATGAAGACTTGGTACCCTATTACAATGCAACTATCCGCATGGCCGAGGGATTTACAAGCTTCTACATCGACCATGTACCACGCAGGCAAAATGCGCACGCCGATGCACTCGCATCCCTGGCTGCCTCCCTAGCTCTTCCAGCTGGAGCAATGGAGAAGATATTCGTCTACAGCCACGACCTGTATTGCCCGAGAAATGCTCTTGAGGATTATCAGGAGTCAACGGGAGGTCGTCACCGCGAAGAAGCACTTGAAGCATCAACCGGTCCAAAGCCTAGAGACTGGCGGTTCCCCTACATTGATTTCGTCTTGTATGGCATCCTGCCTGAGGACGCCAAAGAAGCGGCTGCCATTCGAAGGAAAGCCCCCAAATTCTATTATAATGCGATTACGCGAACATTGTATCGTCGATCGCATGACGGGATCTTACTCCGGTGCCTCTCACCAAACGAAGCACAAGAAGTATTGAAAGAGGCCCACGACAGTATGTGTGGAGCCCATCAACCTGGCCCAAAACTGGCACATCGACTCCAAAGATTGGGTTACTATTGGCCTAAGATGATTGCCGATGCTGTCACTTATGCCAAGAAATGTCACGCCTGCCAAGTGCATGGCGACTTTATCCATCAAGCGCCAGGCTATCTCCACTCTACGGCCTCTACCTGGCCATTCGAAATGTGGGGCATGGACGTGGTTGGTCCTATCAGCCCGCCATCATCAAAAAGACATCGGTTCATTCTGGCGATAACCGATTACTTCTCCAAATGGGCTGAAGCCATCCCTTTGAAGGAGGTCAAGTCGTCGAACGTGATCAAGTTCGTGAAACATCACGTTATTTACCGTTTCGGCGTACCTCGGCGAATTGTCCATGACAATGGACCCCAGTTCATCAGCCAGGCTTTCCAGAGATTCTGCGCTAAGTTCAGAATCCAGAGTGTGTCCTCAACGGCATACTATCCTGCCGCCAATGGCCTCGCAGAAGCTTTCAACAAGACTATTGGCAAGCTTCTCAAAAAGTTCGTCTCGAAAAGTCAACGAGACTGGGACGACAAGTTGGGTGAATGCTTATGGGCTTACCGCACAACTGTGCGAACCCCGACTAAGGCCACGCCGTTTTCCTTGGTATACGGATGTGAAGCCGTGCTTCCCCTGGAGATCCAAATTCCATCTCTACGCGTCGCCTTGACAGCGGAGATGACGACAGAGGAGAAGCATCGACAGCGACTCCAGGAACTGGAGGCCTTAGACGACAAGCGTCTGCAAGCCCAACAGCAAATCGAGCTCTACCAGGCTCGAATCACCAGAGCCTTCAACAAGAAAGTTAAAGTGCGAACTTTCAAGAAAGGCGACCTAGTCTTAGCCGTCAGAAGACCCATGGTAATGACGCACAAGACAAAAGGAAAATTCCAACCCAAATGGGAAGGACCATTTGTAGTAGAGTCAGTCTACTCAAATGGATCATATCGCCTCATAAACTCGAATGGCGATACACTCATGATGCCCATTAACGGCAGGTTCCTGAAGAAGTACTATCCCTAGATGGTATCCTTCCGCCGATCAAGTTAAAAGTACACCTCTGATCAAAACATCCGACGCCTCCGACGGCTAAGGATAGAGGAAAATGTTGGCTTTTAAGCCCAACATAAGTCTTTGACAACTCATCATGCTGAGGGGAATAGCATGGCCAGCCCAACTCAAACGGTAGTTGGTAAAGGCATATCAAACCCGTTGATAGCTGAGGGTTTGCTAAAAATCCTAAGTGGACTTGGCTCCACTCTTTTCTCCAAAATCCCCTACCAATTCTCATCCACAGAATGGTAGGTCTACAAAATACAACCATTACTAAGTTAACACTATACCTCTGGTAATGGAAACTTTTTAATATTCCTTGTCGAGTACAAATTTTGCTTGTCAACTCTACACGGAGTACCAAATGTTCAAATTTGCCAAGTTAACACTACACCTCTGGCACTTCAAATTTTCACTTGTCAATTCTCACCAATAGAATGACAGGTCCTCAAAATTGCTCTTATCATGAGTCAATCTTTGTCAAGTTAACATCACACCTCTGACAAATTGCTGTTAAAGTTCAACACCACACCTCTAAACAGTAATCAAGTTTTTGTCAGGTTTAATATTACACCTCTGACAGTCACTCTCTTCAGACTTCCATATCGAAGCTGAAATGGATGATGCTAAGTTACACCACACCTCTAGTATCCAAGTCATTGCTAAGTTCAACAATACACCTATAGCCATGACTTTCCCTCGGACTTCCTTATCCAAGCCGAGATGACCAATGCTAAGTTCAACATTACACCTCTAGCATTCCCTCATTGTCAAGTTAAACATTACACCTATGACAGTGACACTTCTGAGTTAAGTTAATATCACACCTCTAACTCACATCCTTGTCAAGTTAACATTACACTTCTGACAAGACCACTTCCAACCCGTTAAGTTAATATCACACCTCTGACGGTAACAAACTTTCCTAGATTCCCCACGAGTCTAGTCCCACTTGTTATTCTCTTCAGCAGAATAACAAGTCTACCTAAAAACATTGTTAGGTTAATACTACACCATCAACAGTGTTCCCCTCAAATCCCCAGTTGAGCTCAATCAAGTTATCCCAAACACTTGATAAAAGTTCACCCTCCCTGGGGGTACCAATTCTACTTGTCACTTTCTCTTATAAAGTGGCAGGCCCACCAAAGATTATTTCATCTCTGTCAAGTTAATATTACACCTCTGACAGTACTGTGAAAGTTCCTGAAATAGGATCTCTTCCTCCACAAAGTTTGACTTATTAAAGTTACCATCATAATTTTAACAAAGTCAAGATTCTTTGCTTCTACGAGTCTAAGACAAAAAGTTCAAGACAAGAAAAGAGGCAAAAAGAAAAGTGTCGCTTTTTATTTATTTCCAAACATATGAAAGTGATACAAAACGCTCTCTTATACAATAAGATGGAGTGTTACAGTAAAAACGCTCTCTTATACAATAAGATTGAGTGTTACAATTAAGGAGTACAAAGAAGTCCCTCTCTCTCTCTCTTAGAGGTTGCACTCACTCCTTATAAGTCGCGTCTGATTCCAAGTGCGCGATGTTTTATGGCTACAATAGAAGCTGGTTACACCACGATGCATGATGTAAACATCGAAAGCGCCCTAGCTGACTAAGCTAAGAGCAATGGTGTTCTTGAGGTCTGGTGGCAACAGAAAGTCCTGCAACCCTTCGTTATGAACATCTCTTCCCCCAGCAGGCCATCCAACGGACATAGACTGTCCTTGATGTGACTTCTGGAGTGGGAGAGGAAGAGGATCTTGTCCGCCGCCACAACCGCCGGAGCCCTCATCGCCGTCATGCATAGCCTGACCATCTCTTGCCAGCAAGCATGAATGGTGAAGCAGATCTGAAGAGACCTTGGCGAGGGTTGGGTCCTCGTCAGAGACGTAATATACTCTCTTATAGGTGACGAGGACCATAATATACTCTCTTATAGGTGAACATCGAACAAGTTCGCCGGCCAAAGCATCCTTCTAGGGGCCCAGCAAACCAGCAAGTCTACCTGCAAGGAATGAAACAAAAGGAATCAGAACAATCTGCAACTTAGTATGCTTCAACAGAGAAAAACTAAGTCACAAATGCAGACTGCAGACGCGGGAATGATCCACGCAGTCAGCCAAGCAGACGCGGGAATGATCCACGCAGTCAGCCAAGCAGACGCGGGAATGACCCGCGCGGTGAGCCAAACTGCTGCGTCAGCAGAGACAAACACGAATCAAAACGCGATCTCATTCTACGCCCAAGTCGAAAGCACAGACGCCTAAAAGGCACAGACGCCGAAAGTTGCCATCTCCTTGTTGAGTGAACAAGAGTTGCAAGACTCGGGTCTGAAACCTTTTTGGGAATTCGTCCAAGGCAGTGGCTATAAAACGCGCTAAGGCAATAGCCATAAAACGCGCCAAGACAGTGGCTTTGAAACGCAAGCTTTGTGAACAAAGCCAGCGCCAAGTGCCAAAGACCCCTGCACTCGCGTCCAGAGAAGTTTAAATCTGTGGCGCAAATTCCAGAAGGAATGCACCAACACAGACTTCGTGAGGGGGTCCAGATAATGGTGATGCCAAGGTGCAGGCCGTGGTAGATTAAAATATCATGGCTAATTGGGACAGCGTACCAACAGAGGCCTCTACCAAGAGTCGGGCTCTCTGCATCCAAACGCGGACGTGCAAGATGATCAGAGAGACACTCTGCCCCGAAGAGACCAAACAGGAGCATACAAGCCCTAGGTCATCTTCATCCACAGAGCCATCCTCATCCATGGAGACAATACTCTGAAGAAGATGAAGGTTCTCAGAGCGCTCGCTCTCAAAAAGAAAACAGTCCAAAGATTGGATTGAAGGAAGAGGGTTTGCCCTATTTATAGGCAGACCCTAATAACTGCTATTAATGGTGCATCAATCAGAACCGTCGCGCACGACTGTCAAAGCCCAATGGAGGACTGACGCGTGGAGCGTCGCTTTGGGAACCGTCGCAGACACCGGTTTCCAACCGCCAGCGCCGGTTTTGCATTAAAGAGCGTTAAAACGCCCAAGTCAAATAAAAAATTGACGCGTGGAACAAAATCACTTTAACGCACAGAGAAGATCATGCGCCACGACTCAGCAGTGAATCGTCGCTCGACACGTGGCACGGATCATTTAATGCGCCAGGAAATCCGCGCGCCAAAAGGCGAAAGCCCGTCGGTTCCCCAGGCCAACTGGCAGAGCAATCATGACGTGGCACAGACTCGCACCCGACGGCCATGTCTCTTCGATAGATATGCCCCGTCAGCATCGCCATAAATGCGCCCAGACAATCGCGTCTATATTCAAAAGATGCGTCTCTCCGAAGTTCGCGTCTTCAGCTGAACATCGCGTCTGCCTTATGAAGATCAGTCGCGTCTCCATTGCCAAAGGATGCACTTTACAGAAATTGCGTCTTTACAGCAGTACCATCTCCGCTTTTTGAAAAAGAACCTGCGTTCGGCCTCCTGCTTCTGAAAAATCAGTTCAACAGTACACTGACGCAAGCAGACGACCAACCACTCCGGCTTAAAGCGCGCCAGTGACAGACTAAAAGCAATCGGGGAGGTTTAGACTGTACATCTAGACACTCAACATGATCAACTTTGGGGGCTTCAAAGAGTTCAACAGTACACTCACGAAGACCAACTCCAGATAAGATTAAACCCGGAGCATCAACAGTCTAGTCATGAAGGCGAACTCAGCTAGAGTCCAAAGTATTTCGAAATCCGTCCCAGTTAACTGCGGAATATCGAAAACTTTGGAGGGGGTTCTGTAGGCTGTCTAAAAATCACCAAGACAAGCCACCAAAACGTAGAGATCCAAGATCCAGGCGCAAGGCTAAATGTGACAATCAAGACGCGAAAGTCCAAACCCGCGTCTCCGCATCAAGGCGCGTTGGCTCAACGCCCGCGTCTCCGCATCAAGGCGCGTTGGCTCAACGCCCGCGTCTCAGCATCAAGGCGCGTTGACTCAACGCCCGCGTCTCAGCATCAAGGCGCGTTGGCTCAACGCCCGCGTCTCAGCAACAAGGTGCCCCCACCTTGGTTGTAACCACCCCGATTATGGCGCCATCCACCGCCCATGTAGCGGGGAAGTTGGCCCTCATCGTGGAGCACTTTTAGGGGCACGATCACCCCTTAAAAACCCTATAAATAGTCCCGTCACTATGGAAGAGGGGGCGGATTTTCGATAAAAGAAAAAGGAGAGATCATCAACAGAGAGAGAGAGAGCTCGACTCTTCAAGCCAGCTTGCTGCGTACAAGTTGCTCTTCGCCTACCTTCTCTTTTAGAGTTTTGGTGGACGGGGTTGAGTTACTCCTTCTACCTACCAAGGAGAAGATCCCTCGACGGTACTGACGGTCATCTGGTCAACGGAGAATAAGATTCACTCTCCACCGCCACACGAAGAACCCAGCACTAAACAAAGGGGGAATTCAAGATTCAATATTCTCCCTCCCTTGTAACCGGAAGATTAGCCTGTTGTAATTTTTCATCTGATTCAAGGAAAAGTTGCTCCAGTCCGCTTTCACAGTTTTCCGCGTCCAACAGTCATGTCACAGTTAATCAGTATTGAGATGACCTAGTGATGGTTACATGTGGATGCATGATGTAAACATTGAAAAAGCTTATCGCTAACCAAGAACAATGGTGTTTCTCGAGGTCGAAATGTAGAGGAACATTTTGATTCCACCCGACCAACTGGTGTGGGTCGTAATCCTTCATTTAAGGAGCATCTCCACCACCAGAAAGTCATCCAATGAGCATGAATTTTTTATCGATGTTACTTCTGGGGGTAAGATTGGTGAAGGGAGTTTCTGAGACCTTACTGTGACATCCTCTTTCCTGTGGCCTCCAAGGAAGCCATACCTACCACCATACCCACTGTGACCATGATAAACCCGGGGCAATGCTGGTGCGTCATGTCCAATAAGGCCTTGATGGATATCTCAAGAGCTCGAATAAGCTGGCTGGTCGAAATATTCTCCTATGAGCCCAACAAAGACGCAGAAGACTGACTGAGGCTGCCAGAACTTGCAAGAAATAAAAAACTAAAAGGTTAAAATTCTATTAAGGCCGAAACAAAAAAAAGCTGAAGGGTAGACGCGAGACTGAAGTTGTGAACTTCAGACGCGGAGTTGGCCAGTGCAGATCTGAATGCGGTCTGATTTTAGACCCGCATCTAAGATATAAGACGCGAGGTAACCCAGACGCAGATGTCTCCACACCCGCGTTTGAGAAACAGGGGTTGCAACATCTATGTCCAGAGGTCTCGAAAGAGTTAGAATTCTCTTAAGTTAAGAACCTCAAACGTGGGCTTTATGTACAAAACTCGCGTTTCAAGATCTAAGTAAAGAGTTTGTCACATTCGCGTTCAAAGGACTTGTGACTTAGAATTGAAAGTCAGCCAGCGCGCGCTTCATCAAGAAGCCTGAAAGACGCGACTACCAAACACGAGCGCATCATTCAGACTTCAAGAGGAAATCAAGTGTAACACCCCGCTCCCGAAATACGTACTTAGTTACGTATCTAGATTTTTTAATCGTATTTTTTGATTTACTTTCAGTATTTGTTTTGTATTATGAATTATTTAAATTATCGTTTTGCCTTGGATCTAGATTCGTGAACTCGGAGTCAGCCCTAGTCTGAATCGGGAACCCGATCCTAATATATTACTCGATTTAGTTTTTCTGATATTCAGATTTGACCAATTTCAGTTTTTTATGATTTTCTGAAATTTTTCTGAATTAAATTGGAAATCTTCAAAACCGGTCTCGACTAGTGCCGCTGACCGATTCTCGTATTTATAATTTACAAAGGGATTAGAAATTCTACAAACAGCTTTCACATTATTTCTTAAAATCATATTTTCTATCTAAATGTAGTTTCTGAGATTTTTCAAAGTTTACCTGGTGTACACCGATATTAACGGTAGATTTCAAGATTTTTATGTTGAAAATGGAATTGGATCTCTGAAAATTGATTTCTCCAAACATATTAAAATAATATTTAATATTTTTGAGAATTTTTGAAAAACTTTCCGAGTTACTTCATTTTTCGGACTTTCTGAAGTTTTCGGTGTTTTCCCAGATACCAGAATCTTATCTTGATATTTTATTTTTTCTTTTTCTTATTTTCTCTCTCGTGTCCAGACGTGAGTCTCGCTAGATGTAGATCTGGTCTTTAATGCGAAGACTCGCTTTCTTTCTGCATTTAATGTACTTCAAATCAATTCTGATCAAGTCATCATGACTTTTGTCTCTTCTGTTAAAACGCGAACCTCGCGTTTCTACTGGACGCGAATCTCATCTCCGCGTCTAGCTCTCTTTTGCCTAGAAGCGGATCCCATTTTAATGAGATGCAGGTCTCCTTTCTGCGTCTCATTTCTCTTGAGCTCTAATGGCAAACTTGTAATAATTATTTCTCCCCTATATATACACCAACCTTTCTTTCTCTCTCTTTCATTTTTTTCCTTTCCTTCTTCAATTCCAGCAACAGCAACCCAAAAACGCAGCCATGGTGCCTTCTTGGCTGGCCACCCTCTCCACCCTCTACTCCACCACCCACTTCTCCACTAACTCTTCCACCATTCTCTCCTCCATCTCCTCCTCCATTCTAACAACAATAACAACCACAATGCCATTTTCACCACCTTCTTCTTTCCTTTTTCACCAAACAACCTACTTCCACTACCAACTTCTCCACCACCTACATCACCACCTACACCATCATGGCCACCAACAATCACACCAAATGCTTCTCCTCGGAGTGCTCTTTTCTAACGAGCTATAGCTTCATTCTCCGAAGCCTCGTTTGCAAAACTCCATTTTTTTTCCTTTTGAACAATACTTGCAACACCTTGGCTTGGGTTTTTAGAGCTTTGGCGGTCTTCTCCGGCCACCTCCGGCCTCCGCCGGCGATCGCTGGCAAGCCATAGCCACCCATCCTCCCCTTCCCTTCTTCTTTCTTTTCTTTCCTTTCCTTCTTTCTTTTCTTCCCTTCTTTCTTACTTTCTTCTTCTTCTTTTTCCTCTTTTCCATTCCTTCTCTGTTCCCTATTCTTCCTTGCGTCACTCTCTCTTTTTGGGTCTCTCTCACCTCTTTGTCTCTCTCTTTCTCTGTTAATTGCTAAACGCGGAGCTCACCCCGCGTCCAAGTAATTTTTTAACGTGATCTCACGTTCTTGATATTTATATAACGTGATGCTCACATTCTTGTATCAATACGACGCGGAGCTCATACTTGCGTCTGTGTTCTTCTCATGTATAGCTTAAACGTAGGTCTCGAACCCTGCGTTTGTGAAAATCTACGCGACACGACTCCCGCATTTGCGACTCCCGCGTCTTCATTCTCTCTCCTCCTTTTTATTGGAAAACGTTTACGCGTTAGTTTCCTGGATTTCAGAGATCGGAGATTTCATTGTATTTCTGAGGACTTAGGTGAGTGTTCTCGTTTTCCTTTTGACTTTCCCTTTCATCGGGTTGACTTGTATTATTCACAATTTGTGCTGTTTGGAACTAACACTTTCTGCAGGTACTCTTACCTTCAGGCTTAACCTCTGGGTACAACCTTTGAGCTTTAAAAGTCCTCTGGACTTTCTGTATGCTACGCCTGATAGGCGGACGTAGCATTAACACTTTACCGCTTACTCCGTCCGAGTGTCGTTACCCTGTGAGCATGGCTTCCCCATAGGCGATAGTATAATGTTCATACATTTGTTGCGACACGTGTGTCTAGCTACGCTGCTATTTGGTGGGAAAATTGAAGATCGAAGTGTAAATTCTTTATTTGATGGTAAAAAAAATTACAATGGATCAATAATCCTTTTACAAGAGAGAGGAGATATTCAAGCTCAAATCTCCCCTTTGTTTGATGCCGGGTTCTTGATGTGGCGATGGAAAGTGAATCTTATTTTTCGTTGACCGGGTGAATGCCAAGACTTATTGAAAATCTTCTCTTTAGATGGTGGACAAAGTAACAGAGCTTCTGTCCAACAAGAATCTCAAAGAGACTTTAGGTAAGAACAAACTTGAACGCAGTAAGTTGTTAGAAGAGTTGAACTCTCTCTTTCTTTTAGCTGGAGATCTTAGTCCTTCTACGGCTTACAACCGAATTTCTTCTGACTAGATTTTCCCCGACGACCCCTTTTTCATAGCAAACTGGGCTATTTATAGAGGTTTCAGGGGATAAAAGTGTCCCCTAAAAATACTCCATAATGGGGGTTAACTCTTTCATTACGTGGGCATTAATTGACCCAATAATGAGGACAGTTATAACAGAGACGCAGGGTTCCTCTGTTGAAACACGGGCTTCGGGCCTCATGTTTAGCCATTGAGGTAACGCTTGAACTTCGCATTTGGTTGAAATGTGAGCTTCAAGTTCTGCGTCAAGTTTTGTGTGAGATGCAAGCTCCGGACTTTGCGTCTTGGTTATTGTGATAAAGTAGAGACGCGGGTTTCGACCCTCAAGTCTTGATACTGTAGTGATGCTACTGAGTAATGCTGAGACATAGGTTTCGACCCTCGCGTCTTGGTACTTAGGTAGTGGCTATGATTAGCTTTGTGTCTAGAGTTTGGACTCTGCTTTCTGATGACTTATCCTCAGGAATCATTTGTCGCCATGAAACACTCAGTCCTACTGAGTTTCTGTTTTCCTGTCCATTGAAGAAATTCGATCTCTTGATTTTCTCTTAAAGTCTGATTGATGCGTCCATGTTCGTTAGTCACGTCTTTCAGACTTCTTGATGAAGTGCGCACTGGCTGACTTTCAATTCTAAGTCACAAGTCCTTTGAACGCGAGTGTGATAAACTCTGTGCTTGGATCTTAAAACACGAGCTTTGTACACGAAGCTCACGTTTGAGCTTCTTGACTTAAAGAATTCTATCAACGCATTTGAGCTTGATCTTCCCCCTGGACTTGGATGTGACAACCCCTGTATCTCAAACGCGGGTGTGGCAAACTCTGCGTTTGGGCTATCTCGCATCTTATATTTTGGACGCAGGTTTAACACCAGATCGCGTTCAGATCTGCACTGGTCAACTCCGCATCTGAAGTTCACAACTTCAATCGCGTCTGCCCTTCAGCTTTTCTGTTCCTGCCTTAAAAAAATTTGAACTTTTTGATTTTTTTCTTCTTGCTGGTTCTGGCAGCCTCAGTCAGTCTTCTGCATCTTCGCTGGGTCATGGGAGAATATTTCAACCAGCTAGCTTGTTCGAGCTCTTGAGATATCCGTCAAGGCCTTATTGGACATGACACACCAGCACTGCCCTAAGTTTATCATAATCACAGTGGGTATGGTGGTGGGTATGGTGTCCTTGGAGGCCACAGGAAAGAGGATGTCACCAGTAAGGTCTCGGATCCTCCCTTTGCCAATTTTGATTAGGAAGATCCAGCTTTTTGGTTGCAAAATCTGCCATTAAGTGAATGATTACGTTCCACACTAGTTGGTCGGGTGGAATCAGAATGTTCTTCTGCATTTTGACCTCGAGAAACACCATTATTCTCGGTTAGCGATGAGCTTCTTCAATGTTTACATCATGCATCATGATGTAATCAGCACTCGATCGTCTTAAAACTTAGTCAATTGCGACATGATTCAGTAGAAGAAGAGAGGAACCTTTCTTCAGCGCTCTTCAAAACATTTTGTATTTGGAGCAGTGTAGATGTCTTAGGAGTGAGTGTAACCTTTCATTGAGAGAGAGGGACGTCTTTGTACTCTTTTATTGTAACACTCAATCTTATTGTATAAGAGAGCGTCTTGTATCACTTTCATATATTTGAATATAAATAAAATGATACATTTTCTTGTCTTTTGATATGTCTTGAATTCCTTTTTGCATTGAATATCAGACATATAGAAGTAGAAACTCTTGACTTGCTAGAAATGCGATAATTAACTTAACAAGTCAAAGTTGGGGAAAATTCCATTTAAGAAATTTAATATTACTATCAGAGGTGTGATATTAATTTGATAGGAATATAGCTAGAGGTGTGATATTAACTTGGCTAACAGGAGTTTCAGCTTCATTTGGGAAGACTGAAAATATCACTGTCATAGGTGTAATGTTAAACTTGACAGTGAAAGTAATACTAGAGATGTAATTTGAACTTGGCATTAATCATCTCGACATCGATAGGGAAGTTTAAGGAAAGGTCATTGTCATAGGTGTATTGTTAAACTTAACAATAAACTGGACGCTAGAGGTGTGATGTTAAACTTAGCATCGATCATCTCAGCTTCGATATAAAAGCCTGAGGGAAAGTGACTGTCAGAAATTTAATACTGAACTTGGCAGCAACTTAATCACTGTTAGAGTATCGTGTTAAACTTAATAATAATTTGTCAGAGGTGTGATATTAACCTGACAGTGTTTGATTTGCGATATGAGCAATTTTGAGGACTTGTCATTCTATTGATGAGAATTGACAAGTGAAGTTTGGAATGTCAGAGGTGTAATGTTAACTTGACAAGAATTGGTTTGCGATAGGAGCAATGTTGAAGATTTGTCATTTTATTGAAGAGAATTGACAAGTAGAGTTTAGAATGTCAGAGATGTAGTGCTAAATTGATAAGAATTTGATGACTTGTGACTCCATGTGGAGGAGAGACAAGTGAAGTTTGTACTCGTTGGGGAGTATTGAAATTTTTTTTATTGTCAGAGGTGTAGTGTTAACATAGCAATGATTGCATTTGTGGACCTACCACTCTATGGAAGAGAATTGGTAGGAAATTTTGGGTGGAAAGTAAAATAACTGTCAGAGATTTAATATTAACGTGACAATCGTTGATTTCCTAAGACATGGAAAATTTACCATTAGAGGTGTAGTATTAACTTGACAGCGAGGATTTCTAATAAGTTTTATGCCAGAGATTTAATATTAACTTGACTGAATCCACTAGGGATTGGAAAATTTAGTTTGTCAGAGGTTTAATATTAACTTGACTGAATCCACTAGGGATTGGAAAACCAAGTTTGTCAGAGGCTTAATGTTAATTTGACAGATCCCAGTTCATTTCATTAGGAGATGAACACATGTATTTCTGTGGCCCTACCATTCTGTGGGTGAGAATTGGTAGGATACTTTGAGAAGAGGATGGGCCAAGTCCCTTAGGATTTTTAGCAAACCCTCAACTTTCAACGGATTTGGTGTGCCTTTATCACCTACCGTTTGAGTTGGGCTAGCCATGCTATTCCCTTAAGCATAATAAGTTGTCGAAGACTTATATTGGACTTAAAAGCTAACACTTTTCTCTATCCTTAGCCGTTGGAACGCGTCGGATGTCAGTAGAAGCGTAATTAAACTAAAACTCAAGTTTTGCATTTTGTTTCTTCTTCAAATTTTACATCATGCATCATGATGCAACCAGTGCTTGATTAGCTTGATGCTGATTGACCTGATGTGATTTAATGAAGGGAAGAAGTTTTTCTTGGATCTGGGGTTTTGATCAAAGGTATAGTATTAACCTGATCAGGAGAAGAGTGCCATCAAGGATAGTATTTCTTTAAGAATTTACCATTGGTTGACATCATGGGCGTATCATCGTCTGAGGTTATGAGGCAATATGCTCCATTTGAGCAGACCGACTCTACTATAAATGGTCCTTCCCATTTGGGCTGAAATTTTCCTTTGGTCTTATGCGTCATCATCATAGGTCTTCTGACAGCTAAGACAAGGTCACCTTTCTTGAAAGTTCGCTCCTTGACTTTCTTGTTGAAGGCTCTACTAATTCGAGCTTGATAGAGCTTGATTTGCTGTTGAGCTTTCAGGCGTTTATCGTCCAAAGCCTCCAGCTCTTGGAGTCACAGTCGATACTTCTCCTTATTTGTCATCTATCTGTCAAGGTGACATGTAGATATAGGATTTAGATTTCTAATGGGAGTACAACTTCACACCCATATACCAGGAGAAAGGTGTAGCCTTCGTCGGGTTTGAACCGTCGTGCGATAGGCCCATAAGCATTCACCTAACTTGTCATCCCAGTCACGTTGCTTTTCGAGACGAATTTCTTGAGAAGTTTTTCAAAGTCTTGTTGAAAGCTTCCCGAGGCCATTAGCGACAAGGTAGTATACTGTTGAGGACACACTCTGGATTCTGACCTTGTTGTAGAACCTTAATCGGTCACATATATTGCATACTTATTGTCACATTATCATGCTTACTATCTAAAAAAATCATATTAATAAGTCCTATTTTTCTTTATAAAATGCAGACCCATTGCTAAAGGATAGGAATGAGAAATGAGCCCAAAGCTCATCAAATTCTGATTTAATTTAGAATAAATTTAAAATCAGAGAATTAGGGCAAATCTTGGCAAATCAGAGAGGTTGAAAACCGGTTAAATGAATCTTCCCAAATCAAGCGGTTGAGGCCAACGATCAAAGGCTGTTTCGTCAAATCCTGACGCAGAAACGGAAAAACTAGCAGGAGATAAGGGAGAATCACCAAACGAAGAAGCTCAATCAACCTGGTGTGGCCTCCTGGCCACACCATGGCCGTGGAAACGCGGCTAAAATCACGTTTCGCCGCCGTTTAGTTTTTGTTGGGGGAGCATTTGCTCCTCCTATCTTTGTACGTCCCCTCCCGTTTGGTTTTTGCCTATAAATACTGTAATTTTCAGAGAAAAAGGGACCAGAACTTAGTTTTACTTTTTTCTCTTTGTTTTAAGGTTTAGGTTTTTTTGTTAGATAGTATAGAAGTTGTATCTCAGTTTTGTGATCTGTAACTCAGTACAAATACCAGTGAGAGAGAGGAATTGAGTGCTTGTATTCTGAAGATTGAACTGACAGCAATAAAAGGATCTAACTTTCTCTTCTTCCACTTCAATTCACGGTATGTTTTACTTTATTTACATGCATTATTTTTCATCTTTCATGAGTAGCTAAATTAGTATTCTGGGCTCATTATTGTTCCTCTCTCCGATCCCTCTTCTTTTGAATGGTTTTGATGAATAGACCTAATGAATCATTAGCATGCCTAAACTAAAGCCTTTCTTCTTTGAAAGTGTTCTTGAAGGCACATGAGATGGGTTTGAATTTCTAAACTTCTATTTCTTTTAAAACTTCTCTTGAACTTGTTTTTATTTCATACTTGAAATACTTGATGATTTAACATTCAACTCAAGATGACTTTGTAAAGAAAAGAGTTAACTTTTTCAAACTATCTTATTTACTTTACTTAAAACTTTCTAAACTCAAGTTTAAGTTTTTACCTATGACCAAGTTGAGGCACTAAGGATTTCACGAGAAGAACAAATCGTTGAGTAGTGAGATGGTGAGCCCCGACCTTCTTCTTATATTTAAAACAACAAATCACTCTTCAAGCTTTATTAAAAAAAATCACCTTTTTCAAAGCCTTCTTTAAATTTGTAATTTTTCTTTTGATCATTTCCCTTCTCTCCATTCTCTTTTTCTACTTAAAAGAAAGACACCAACTTCATTCTGTTGGCCCAGAGGCCCTTCACTCTAGTTTTGATGATGATTAACTTATGTAGTTATAGTTTACTAATAATCTTGTGATATTTAGTTTCAAATATTTGATCAAGATATTAGTTAGTGATTAGCTTCAACAAAGGTGTTTTAGAGCTATCACATGGTGATTCAAGAGCACGCGCGTCAAGATCGCATCCAGTACTCGGTTGGAGTCAAGCTCGGTGAATCGATTTTGGATCAAGTCGACTTGGAGAAGGAGTTCTACAAGAAGACCTCTGCTTGTTTAGTTAGACTGTGTTTAGATCTTGTGTAAAGATTAGATAGCGTTGATATGCTCAAGTACACACACACAAGTTTCAATTTGTTTGGTTTTCAGTTTAACCGGTTTTGGTTTTTCAAATATATGATTTTTCATGGATAGATAGAATCAAAACAAGTTTACATGGTTTAATGTATATTAGATTTGATCTGTATACATCCATACTTTCATATACTTAGAAAACTTATTTTGATAGTCTATTTCATGAGTTTGGAGTTTTATATTTAAACAAAACTTATTTTTAGATTTCATGTCAAAAACTTAGATATAATATCCTTCATGTATATTGGATTCTATCCACATATACTATGCTTCAAAGTTGTTTCAATATCATGTTTTTGTATTTATACAAGTTTATAGAAAATCGTATTTTCCTTTAGAAGTTTGTTTCTAGAAAATATCGTTTTTGATTTAAGGCAAAATTTCAATATAAAAAAAATGGTTCAAATTGTTTGAAATATGTGTTGAATTTTTATCACACATATTTGTATTTCAAAGATCTTATAAGAACATTTTTTTTGGAATTTATGTATATTTTATGGGATTTTTTAGAAGGCAAAAACCCAAGTTTTTAATCCCTAAAATTTTGGACTGGCTGTCTGCTGGTCGACCGGTCGACCGAGGCAGAAGTCGTTCGATCGGTCCGGTCGACCGATGTTCACAGAACATGCATGCAGCCTTAGGCTAGAGGCCGGTCGACCGGGTTGGTCGACTGCTAGAGAGCTTCTGCTATCTGGAATGGCCCCGGTCGACCGGCAGAGAGCTCTGCTATCTGTGTCCAACTCCAGTCGCCCGAGCGGTCGATCGGCCAGAGGGTCATTGCTCTCTGGATCCAGGTCGGTCGACCGATGGGCTCAACGGTCATAAATTTGACCGTTGGCCGGTCGACCGCCCGGTCGACCGAAAGGACAATTTTGCCCTTTGCCTGCTGCCAAGGGGCAGATTGTTATGGGGCTATAAATCTCCCATATTTGAGTTGGTTTTTATATAAGGTTTTCAAGAGCAAAATTCTCATTCTTTCTAGTGTTAAAAATACAAGATTTTAAAAGAGTTTTTGTGCCAAAAGATTTCATCTTTATTTGTTTTAAAGTGTTGAAAAATTCAAAGAAAAAGAGAGTATTTGCGAATTGATTTTTGATCTTTATTTCAACATCTATCTTGTAATTTTTTCAAGTGTTTTCTTGTTGTTTTCATTTCCAAACACTTTATTTTCTCACACTTGAGCTATCTGTCTATCCTATCTATTAGGATCTATTTTTGTGGAAAAATTAGTTTATGGTTGTTCATACCACCAAGTATTATAAACCCTCCATTCTTTGTGATATCCCTCTAGTGAGATGTGATTGTGTTGATATCCCTCTTAGTGAAGAGGTGATTATTGGAGTGGTGGCTAAGTGCCTTATCCCTCAAGTGTGAGGTGATTGTTATTTGGCTTTGTGCCTATCCTTCTAGTGAGAGGTTGACCTTATGTTGGCTTTGTGCCTTGCCTCTAGTGAGAGGTTATATTGTTGGAGAGAGGAGTTGTGTACTCTCAAATTGTATTTGCTTAAAATTCTCAGTGGAGGTTCCCTGTGTGAGAAGTCCTATGTGGACGAGTTAGTGAAAATCCTTCTGTGTGAAGGCGAGGACATAGAGCTAGGTGTTCGAACCTCGAAACATATTCTTGTGTTTGCGTTTGATCCACTTTCTCTAACTCTCTCTTATATTGTGCCTTGCATTGATTCATATTATTCATTCATATTTATATGCTTGATATTGTTTGTTCGTGTGCGTCACTTGTATTGAACCAAGAGAGCTTCATATAGCACCTAACTCTTATTTAGAGGAATTTAGAGGAGTTAGTCCAGAGCCCTTCACAAGGAATTCGGCTACACTCTTTGGTTACACTAAGTGTGTTGCATTTAGTTTTTAACTCTGTATCATTTGTCATTAGATTAGCCATACACCTATTCACCCCCCTCTAGGTGTACTTTCAATTGGTATCAGAGCCTACGCTCCTGATATTAGGTTTAACCACCTAGGAGTGAGATCTTAGTTTGCTAATCAAGATTTGTATTTGCACACTTATCTTGTTTACACACACTCATGGACTTCATGACCCCTCTCATGTATGATACTTCCAACATGGTTGTTTGGAAAGCTAGGATGTCCATGTACCTAAAAACCCTAGGTTTGCATGTTTTCCTTACCGCTACCAAGAAATCCTATCTTGGTAATAGCAAGCATATAGAGGTCAATACACAAGCCCTAACGACACTCTTAACAAAGAATATTTGTGTATGATTTCTCATTGTGATTCTGTTTTTGCAGTCTGGAATACTTTGACATCTCCAAAACTTCAAACGCTAAATATTGTGGAGAAGGAATCTAGTGGAGAATCCGAATAAGATTGCTACAATGGTCCAAGGGAATGATTCCCTTGAGGTAAACTTAGAAACTCAACTAGATGATCGTGCTAGTTCTTCCGGCGATGATTATGTTGACGCCGATGCTTTAAATGAAGAACTTTCTATTATTTGTGAAAAATTATTAGAAAAATATAAAGCTTTGAAAAAGAAAAGTTTTGGACTTAATAGAGAAAATAAGGACTTGGTTTCAAAACTTGATTTGGCTTTGCAAGAAAAAGTTGAGATTTCAAATGACGTGACTCATTGAAATCCCAACTTGAACTTACACTTAATGAAAATAAAATTTTGAAAAATAAAAATGACTGTGAAATTGTTTTGAAGAAAAATGAGGTTTTAAATTTAAAACTTTATTTTGTTTTAAAAGAAAATGAATCTTTGAAAAATAAAATTGCCTCTATTTCAAAGAATTGGATTTAGTTTCTAAGAAAAATAAATCTTTGAAAAATGATTTATCTTCTCATGTTTTCCATGCTTCACCACCTAGTGTGTCTATTGCATGCACCTCTTCTTCTATTATTGAAAATAATATATCCATTTTAAAGAATAGTGTTGATTGTTTGGGCTCCACTTTGAGCCAATGTGCTTTGAACTACTCACGGTTAGAATCCATGTTTCGAAAGAAACAAGTTCCAAATATGCATCCACACAAACCACGGCATACACGTGCTCTTCATGTTCACACACATGATACTAAGTATGCTCATGTGTACACTTGTACACATTGTAGACGTAAGGGCCACCTTGTTAAGTTTTGTTATGATAGAGTACATAATATAAATTTAGCAAATAGATTTGTTTGAGTTAGGAAGGTGCTAACCCCCATGGACCCAATAGAGTTTGGGTACCAAAATCCATCCCTATGATATTTGATGTAGGTGTGGGCTCTCACATGACATGAGAGTTGTTATTGCCTTGAGGTGGATGCGTTCCGAGCTTAATGGTGACTATTTTGGATGCATTACTTTCAAGGGAGTTTGATGGGAGGACCACTATAGTTTGGAGACATAGAGATGTGCCCTCTTGGTTTTGGTAACTATCTCTAACTCCTATTTATGATTACATACTTTCATATGATTAATTTTTAGCATGTCATATTTTTATGATTATTATGTTAAATGCCATGATAATTAGATTTGTGACATACATGTATAGTATTTGAGATACATCCATGTTCATATGGACTCATATTTTTGTGTTCTCATTATACTTTAGCTATTGTGTATATCATAACTCTAATAACATGTGCATTTACCCATTAATCATATTGATTTATGATTCGTTTTATGCTTCATGTTTTGATTACATGTTTAGATGTAATTTTTTATTAAAACTTGTGCATATGCTTGTACAACTAATGAGCCACAAATTAATTATTATATGTTTATACTTGATTGCTCATTTGTACCCATTAGAAGTACTAGTATAGCCTAATTTTGATGATTCATGCATTTTGATTTGTATTCCCTATTTTCGGACATGTTTTTTATTAATATGTGTTTAACTTCATGTATATGTTAATTTTTTCAAAACTATTGGATATACATGTATACCTTGAGTCATTTGTCTTTCATGCAAAATCTCTTTATAGACTCAATTGTGTTTGAATATGTATGTATGTCTTTAGTTTTGACAAAACATACATATGCCTTGGAGTTATCATTGTTTTGATAAAAAAAATTAAATTTTGATGATTTTCATGTTTTTGAAAAGGAATTTCATATGAGCCTTATTGTCCATTTTTATGACTATGCTTTTTACATAATACTTGTACACTCACATCATTCTTATTTTCTCATGACTTTGTTTTCATGAGTCTTATATGTGCTTTATATATTTTTAAGTGTCAATAGTTGAGTGATTTTCATTTTTCATGATATTCTTGCTTTATTCCTTACTTGAAGGATTTCGTACAAGTTTTCATAATTACCTTTAAAACTAGTCATTATTCTTCAATTGGTAGAGTTTTCAAAAATGCTAAAAATTATTTTCAATCCTATTTTTTGAAAGCCCCATCATCCAAAGGGTGGTTGGATAGGTGACCATGCCTTGTATGCTAAAATTAAAAATCTTTTTTTTAATAAGTGCATGAATAGGGTGGTCATTATGAGTTATACACTTGATTCTCATTGTGTTTTCAATTGGTATCACAATTGATATTTATTTTGTATACTCATATTTGTTTTTATACATATATACTTCAACTTCAAATAGTATCAATTTCGATTGGTATTTAATTTTTCATACTTATATATGTGTTTTGATTATGCTTACTATATCTCTATATCTTTAAGCATAAATTTTATTATGCTAAGCTTGATTTAGTCCTTAATGACAATTATTTTTTAATTGGTATCTTATACAAGCTTATGCATCATTTTCATGGGTATTTCATAAAGGGGGAGAAATTCATGTTTTACCTTTCAATCGGTTTTGTTTACAATTGGTATCTTACTCCCACTCTTTATGTTGAAAAATGATATCCTAGTTTTCAATTGGTTTCCTACGCTCCTAATGAAAAATATTTTCAATTAGTATATGTTTCATTTTCAATATTGGTATCAAGAATCTTAAATTGATATTATTCTCTATTTAGTATCTCTATTGCAAAATGATTTTAGTGTTTAACAAAAAGATTGGTTTATATTTTTTAATTGGCATCAAAAGTGTAAAATATTTTCATTTGGTACTAATTTTTACAATTTGTATCAAGATTTCCTATATATTTATATCTTTCAATTGGTATCAAAATTTTTGTTGGTTTCCTCAAAATGTTTTGTTTATTTTAAATTGGTATCATGATGTTTCGATGTATATCTTCATACTAAATTGATATATTTTTCAATTGGTGTCATAATGTTTTGATTTGTATTGCTTATATGCAAATGAAGCTTAACATCTTCTCTATATATATATTCATATTGAGTGTATCTCATATTGAGGAGTTTGACCGCTTTTCTTTATGTCTTACATGTGTGTAGTAGGAGCTTCACATCTCCTTTTACATTGTATATTATGCTTTATGTGGTTAGGGTTTAGTCATCTCTTTTCATATAAATACATATATGCCAGGGGAGTTAACTTCACGTCTCTCCTCTTCATGAATGTATATAGCATATTTACCTTTATTGATTGATTTTTGCAAAAAAGGAGAAAAATATTGTTTATGCCCTTTATTATTTATACCCCTTTGTTGATGAATTGACAAAAGGGGGAGAGATATTTTAGAGTTTCATATATGCATGTTTGTTTATATGCATGTTCATATATGCATGTTTGTTTATATGCATGTTTATTTAAATTTGTTTATATGCATGTTTATTTAAGTTTGTTATCTTTTACCATTGGTATCAAGAGCATCTTTTGTTGGTATCAAGAGCATTTGTTGGTATCAAGAGCAACATTCTTTTAAGAACATTTTTATTTTAAATTGGTAACAAAAGCATGTTTATTTCATTGGTATCAATTGTAACGCCCCGATCCGGTGGGTACGGAGACGTCATTGCGACGTATATACGCAGGTCAGAAATACCCTCATGTATATACGCTAAGCGTTAGTACAGGCAATCAGAGTATGGAAGCACGTGGTGCATTATACATTCCAACATATAAGTACATTACAAAGTTATCACCAAATGTGACAAATATTACAATAATATTACATCACCAATATGGCGCAAATGCGAGAATACAAGGATGTATACAAAAATGAACAGTACAAAAGGAGGCTCAGAGTCACAGCAGGAAAACTCTAGAACCGAGAAGGGGGGGCCTGGAAGGATGAGGCTCTGGAGGTCTGCTGGAGATCCACGCTTCAGCTGCGCCAATCTGATCAGCAACTGGGAGAATTCACACTCTCCAAGCTCCAAAACCTGGACATGAGGATCAAGAGGAGTCAGGACTCCCCGGCGAGTGGTGATGCGAAAGCCAGATGGCGTGCTGAGATAAGCACATGTGTATCGATAAATCTAATTCATAAATATGCAATGAAAATCGTGTCATGAGCACAAGCATGCAGGAGCAAGTAGATATACAGCAAATGATACCAAGCAGGGAATACTCATGGTATGATAAGATAAGAGCAGAAACTGGAGAAATAGAACATAAGTGGAAAGGTAGGACATGAACAGGTATAGCATAATAATCATAAAACCAGAAATCCGAAGTAAAATCTGATGAAAGTAATTGTGGCGAGACAAGTGGTATAACCAAGTTTGTGGAGCAACATAACAAGTCATTATCTTGGCATTTTATTATTATTACTCATCCGACCCATATATCTAGGCATGTGTCCTGGTGTACATCTCAACACACATACATCCATATATAAGTAAGCCGAGGTTGGTTATTGAAAGCTGATGAAGAACTGATAGCTCATACTTATAGTAGTTCCCGTCCGCCCGGGACACAGCCATTGTGGGCCTGAAATCCCCCTAACACGCATCTTCTGGGGCTGAAATCCCCCTAACACCAATCGTCAGTTTAGTATTCCATTACTATAAGCAAGGTACCATATCAGCATCCATCACTTCCTCCCATTTCTCGTGAAAATTATCCTTTTTATGACTTATTAATATAATTATCAGATTACGGGAATGAGTAGGATCATAACTGGTCCTAACAGGAGTACATAACAAGCATAAAAGTAGTTCATAATAGGCATAACGGGAGTACATAACAAGAGATCAGGTATTACATTCCCATAATGTGATAATTATGAGTAGAGAGTTAACCATAACAGGTATCAGGTCTTAGCATGACAATGACAGGTGATCAGGTAAGTGACAGGTGATAAGTCATGTCATAATAGGGAACAGGTGTCAAGTAGTAGTATATCAGATGTCATGTGTTATATGCCTTGGTGGTGATATTAGACAAGTGACAGGTATTAGCATGTAGATGATAGGTGTCAAGTAATAGCATGTCAAGTGTTAACAAATCAAGCATGTACTTGGCAAGTGATAGAGTAATAGCTGAACACAATCAAACAGAGCTGAGCAAGCTGGAGCGAAGCTAATGTACAACACTAAATACTATCACGCTCGGCGTGGTTACCGCTCGCAGCGTAGCTAGACACACGTGTCGCAGCAAGCGTATGAACGCCATACTATCGCTCACGGGGAAGCCATGATCATGGGGTAACGACACTTGAACGGAGCAAGCGGTAAAGTTTTGACGCTAGGTCCGCCTACCAGGCGTAGCATACAGAAAGTCTAGAGGACTTTAAACCTCAGAGGTTGTACCCAGAGGTTAGGCCCGAAGGCAAGGGTACATGCATAAAGTATTAGTTTCAAATAGCACAAATCATGAATAATACAAGTCGACCTAATGAAACGGAAAAGTCAAGAGGAAAGCGAGAATACTCGCCTAAATATGAAAAAATACTGTGAAATCCCCGATCTCTGAAATCCTGGAAACCAATGCGTAAACGCATTCTAATAAAAAGGAGGAGAGAGAATGAAGACGCGGGAGTCGCAGATGCGGGAGTCGCGTCGCGTATATGACACAAACGCGGGGTTCGAGATCCGTGTTTAAGTCGGGACACGAGAAGAACGCAGACGCGAACAAGAGCTCCGCGTCACGTTAACACAAGAACGCGATGATCGCGTTAAATAATTACTTAGACGCAGGGGTAAAATCCGCATCTAGTAATCACATAACAAGAGAAAGAGAGAGATAGGAAAATAAAAGGGAGACGCAGGGAATGAGGGAGAAGAGATGCAAGGAAGGAATTAAAGAAAGGAAGAAAGAAAGAAGGAAAGAAAAGAGAAGGAAAGAAAGAAAGAAAGAAAGAAAGAAGGGAAGAAAAGAAAGAAGGAAAGGAAAGAAAAGAAAGAAGAAGGGAAGGGGGGTGGTCGGCCATATTGCCGGTGGCTGCCGGAGGCTGCCGGAGATGGCCGGAAGTGGCCGGAGACAGGTGGCTAAAGCCCCAAGCCCAACCAATGGTGGTGCAAGTGTAGTTGAAATGGTGAAAATGGAGTTTTGAAAACGAGGCTTCGAGAACGAAGCTATAGCTCGTTAGAAAGAGTATTCCGAGGAGAGGAAGATGGCGTGATTGTTGGTGGTCAAGGTGGTGTATGTGGTGGTGGAAATGGTGGTGAAACTTTGAAAGTTAATGGGTTGTTTTGATGGAAAATGGAGGAAGAAGATGGTGGAGAGAAGGTGGTGTTGCTGTTGGAATGGTGGAGGAGATAGAGGAGAAAGTGGTGGAGAAAATGGTGGAAGAAGTTGGTGGAGATGGAGGGCAGAGTGGCCGGCCAAGGAAGGAGGCACGGCTTAGGTGGGCTGCTGCCATTTGCTTGCTAGAAAAAGAAGGAAAGGAAAATGAAAGAGAGAGAAGAAGAAAGGGTGTATATATGTAAGGGGGGAAATGATTATTACTAGTTTGTCATTGTCATGACTTTGATTCAATAAGACTTGCGTCTCCACTAGAGCAAATCCGTGTCTAGGAAAAAGTGAACTAGACGCGGAGATAAAAGCCGCGTCCAGGAGGAAAACGCGAGATTGCGTTTAACAGAAAAGACAAAAGTCATAATGACTTGATCAGAAGTGCATGAAATGCAGAAAGAATGCGAATTTTCGCATTGAACACCAGATCTGATTCTGGTGAGACTCGCGCCTGAGAAGGGATAGAAAAATTAGAAAAAGAAAAAATAAAATATCAGGATAAGATTCCGGTATCTGGGGAAAACACCGAAAACTCGGAAAAAGCTTGAAAAATGAAGTAGTTCGGAAAGCTTTCCAAAAATTTTAAAAAATAATAAATATTATTTTAAGATGTTTGATGAAATCAAATTTCATAAATTCAATCTCATTTTCAAAATAAAATTCTGAAGTCAACCGTTAATACCGGTGAACACCGGGTCGGCCGGATTTTGATAAATTCTGAAAAATCTCGAAAAATACATTTAGATAGAAAATATGATTTTAAAAAATAATGTGAAAGCTATTTCTAGGAAATCAACTCCCTTTATAAATTAAAAATCAGGGAATCGGTCAGCGGCACTGGTCGACACCGGTTTGAAGATTTCTAATTTAATTCAGAAAAATTTTAGAAAATTATAGAAAATTTAAAATATTGAAAAATGATATTTGAAACTGAAATCGGTCAAATCTAAATACCAGAAAGACCAAAATGAGCAATACACTAGGATCGAGCCCCCGGTTCAGACTAGGGCTGACTCCGAGTTCACGAATCCAGATCCACGTTAAAACGATCATATAAATAATTCATAATACAAAACAAATACTGAAAGCAAATAAAATAATATAATTGAAAAAATGTGAATACGTAACTAAGTGCGTATTCCGGCAGCGGGGTGTTACATTCCATCCACCTTATAAAAAATTGCGTCCTCACAATTTCGATAAGGGGTAAATGAACACAAAGGGAACATGGATGGGAATTATACCAATTAAGATATGAATCACTGCTGGTAGGGCTCTCAAGTTGGCTGAACAATAATCAGAATATAGACATCCTCTGTACTTCCTACCGTATAAATCTTTGAACGATGCCAAACAATACTGATATGATGTCGTTGCTTCGCAATAAAATTCCAGCTGTACTGCATACTTGATAGCTCTCCGAGAATAAGCCAGAATACTGAAGATAAAAGAAACCCTGATAGTACTAAGCATAATAAAGAAGACCAAAAATTGGGAATTCTGAATACCAGGCATCGATCACTCTGAAAGATATAGCGAGAATATAGAATACCCATAGAGAATCCCGACTACTGACTTCTGAAAGATAACCCGATCGTATCAATCCTGAGAATACCCGAGCTTCATAGAGTTGGCTGAAGAGATCATTTAATAGCTTCGTTCATTGCCAGCCGCTACGTCTCTAGTCTATCATATCTTAAGTTGGTATAAAGGCTACGAAAATCAAAACAGCGGAAATATGGAAGGGATTAGGAATCAAAGGAAGGATGATCAGGAAAAGATAACTCTGTACTTGTAGTTGGACTATATAATCAGGACTCAAGCAATTCCAGTTGTAAATTTCTTTACCACTAATTTGCCATCTGGACGTATTGAGGATGCGAGAGCCTAAGCTCTGATACCACCCTGTAACGCCCCGATCCGACGGGTACGAAGACTTCACTGCGACGTATATACGCAGGTCAGAAATACCCTCACGTATATACACTAAGCATCAGTACAGGCAATCAGAGTACGGAAGCACGTGGTGCATTATACATTCCAACATATGAGTACAATTACAAAGTTAACACCAGATGTGACAAATATTACAATAATATTACATCACCAATATGGCGCAAATGCGAGAATACAAGCATGTGTACAAGTATGAACAGTACAAAAGGAGGCTCAAAGTCACAACAGGAAAACTCTAGAGCCGAGCAGGGGGCCTGGAAGGATGAGGCTCTGCACGGTCTGCTAGAGATCTACGCTTCAGCTGCGCCACTCTGATCAGCAACTGGGGGAATCCACACGCTCCAAGCTCCAAAACCTGGACATAAGGATCAAGAGGAGTCAGGACTCCCCGGCGAGTGGTGATGCGAAAGCCAGATGGCGTGCTGAGATAAGCACATATGTATCGATAAATCTAAATCATAGATATGCATTGAAAATCGTATCGTGAGTACAAGCATGCAGGAACAAGTAGATATACAGCAAATGATACCAAGCTGGGAATACTCATGGAATGATAAGATAAGAGCAGGAAACTGGAGAAATAGAACATAAGTGGAAAGGCAGGACATGAACAGTATAACATTATAATCATAAAATCGGAAATCCGAAGTAAAATCTGATGAAAGCAATTGTGGCGAGACAAGTGGTATAACCAAGTTTGTGGAGCAAGATAACAAGTCATTATCTTGGCATTTTATTATTATTACTCGTCTGACCCATATATCTAGGCATGTGTCCTGATGTACATCTCAACACACATACATCCATATATAAGTAAGCCGAGGTTGGTTATTGAAAGCTGATGATGAACTGATAGCTCATACTTATAGTAGTTCCCGTCCGCCCGGGACACAGCCATTGGGGGCCTGAAATCCCCCTAACACGCATCTTCTGGGGGCCTGAAATTCCCCTAACATGAATCGTCAGTTTAGTATTTCATTACTATAAGCAAGGCACAATATCGGCATCCATCACTTCCTCCCATTCTCCGTGAAAGTTATCCTTTTTATGGCTTATTAATATAATTATCAGATTACGGGAATGAGTAGGATTATAACTGGTCCTACCAGGAGTACATAACAAGCATAATGGGAGTTCATAACAGGCATAACGGGAGTACATAATAAGAGATCAGGTACTACATTCCCATAATGTGATAATCATGAGTAGAGAGTTAATCATAAAGAGTTAATCATAACAAGTATCAGGTCTTAACATGACAATGACAAGTGATCAAGCAAGTGACAGGTGATAAGTCATGTCATAACAGGGAACTGGTGTCAAGTAGTAGTATATCAGATGTCATGTGTTATATGCCTTGGTGGTGATATTAGACAGGTGACAGGTATTAGTATGTAGATGATAGGTGTCAAGTAATAGCATGTCAAGTGTTAACATATCAAGCATATACTTGGCAAGTGATAGAGTAATAACTGAGTACAATCAAGCAGAGCTAAGCAAGCTGGAGCGAAGCTAATGTACAACACTAAATGCTATCACGCTCGGCGTGGTTACCGCTCGCAGCGTAGCTAGACACACGTGTCGCAGCAAGCGTATGAACGCCATATTACCGCTCACAGGGAATCCATGCTCACGGGGTAACGACACTCGAACGGAGCAAGTGGTAAAGTGTTGACGCTAGGTCCGCCTACCATGCGTAGCATATAAAAAGTCCAGAGGTCTTTAAACCTGAAAGGTTGTACCCAGAGGTTAGGCCCGAAGGCAAGGATACCTGCAGAAAGTATTAGTTTCAAATAGCACAAATCGTGAATAATATAAGTCGACCTGATGAAACGGAAAAGTCAAGAGGAAAGAGAGAACACTCGCCTAAATACGAAAAAATACTGTGAAGCTCCTAATCTCTGAAATTCAGGAAACCAACGCGTAAACGCGTTCTAATAAAAAGGATGAGAGAGAATAAAGACGCGGGAGTCGCAGACACGGGAGTCGCGTCGCGTATATGACACAAACGTGGGGTTCAAGATCTGAGTCTTGTGAGACTCACGTCTGAGGAGGGAGAGAAAAATTAGAAAAAGAAAAAATAAAATATCAGGATAAGATTCTGGTATCTGGGAAAACACCAAAACCTCAGAAAAAGCTTGAAAAATGAAGTAGTTCGGAATGCTTTCCAAAAATTTTAAAAATAATGAATATTATTTTAAGATATTTAGTGAAATCAAATTTCATAAATGCAATCTCATTTTCAAAATAAAATTCTGAAGTCAACCATTAATACTGGTGAACACCGATCAGCCAGATTTTGATAAATTCTGAAAAATCTTAGAAAATACATTTAGATAGAAAATATGATTTTAAAAAATAATGTGAAAGCTATTTCTAGAAATTCAACTCTGTTTGTAAATAAAAATCTGGGAATCGGTCAGCGGCACTGGTCAACACCGGTTTTGAAGATTTCTAATTTAATTCAGAAAAATTTCAGAAAATCATAAAAAATCTAAAATATTGAAAAATGATATTTGAAACTGAAATCGGTCAAATCTGAATACCAAAAAAATAAAAAGAGAAATATACTAAGATTGAGCCCCCAGTTCAGACTGGGGCTGACTCCGAGTTCACGAATCCAGATCCACAGTAAAACGATCATAAAAATAATCATAATACAAAACAAATACTGAAAGCAAATTGAAAAATATGATCGAAAAAAATATGAATACGTAACTATTTACGTATTCCGGGAGCGGGGTGTTACATCAATGATCATGTTTGTTTCATTTCCTTATTTTATGCATGTTTATGCATATCTATATTGTGCATTCATTACGTATCTTTATTGTTTATTGTTATGTATGAGTTAAGGGGGAGCTTCTATGAAGCTTAACTTTAATCCATGCATATATAACTCCATGAGTTTTGTCATCATCAAAAAGGGGGAGATTGTTGGCCTAGAGGCCCTTCACTCTAGTTTTAATGATGATTAACTCATGTAGTTATAGTTTATTAATAATCTTGTGATATTTAATTTTAGATATTTGATCAAGATATTAGTTGGTGATTAGCTTCAACAAAGATGTTTTGGAACTGTCACATGGTGATTCAAGAGCACGCGCGTCAAGATCGCATCTAGTACTCGGTTGGAGTCAAGCTCCGTGAATCGATTTTAGATCGAGTTGACTTGGATAAGGAGTTCTACAAGAAGACCTCAGTTTGTTTAGTTACGATTGTGTTTAGATCTTATGTAAAGATTAGATAGTGTTGATATGCTCAAGTACACACACAAAAGTTTCAATTAGTTTGGTTTTCGGTTTAA